>ML778028.1:1209433-1243994 GCA_009831015.1 Picea engelmannii
CTCCTTACAAAAACTTTTCAAGTATTTATATACGTGTTATATTCTTTTTTCCTTCATTTTTCACAAAACGCTTTCCTGATGAAGGACCACACTAGTTTGGTCTGAAACGTCGAAAAACATAAAACCTATGCGAAGGTTTGCACCTCTTGACTTCTCAACAGTTCCTGGTTTCCCACATCCAGTTCCTTCTATAGATATTTGGGGAGATCACCTCCCAAGATTTGCAGAAAAGAAAGAAGATAATCCTTCAAATCATCTCATCAGATTTCATCAATGCATGATTCAGCTGGATGTATATCATGAGGATGTGCTCATGAAGATGTTTGTCTTCTCATTAGAAGGAGATGCTCGTGAATGGTATTGTTCTTTACCTCCTTCTAGCATATCTTCTTTAAAGGAGTTTCATAGAGTATTCCATCATCGATGTGAAAGGTATCTTGCTCGGGAAATTCTTCTTGAAGGTTGTTGTGAACAATTTCATTCACATATTCAAAATGTCTATTCTTCTAGTTGTGAACATGAAATTCTTTCTATTATTGTTGTTCAAGGGGAAGATATTCAAGATAGAGTTGATGTGAATATTGATGATTGTGTGACCGAAGATTCTCTGGATTGTTCTTCTTATGTACCTACTACTTTAAACAAAAATGAAAGGGATTATAGGGTAGGGGAAGAAGAAGTTGAATTTTCAGCTGAAAGTCGCTTTAAAGAATGCTGTAAAAAATTTGAAAAACATGTTCAGCACGAAGCAGTTGATTCTCCTATTTCCAGAGATGAAAGTTATGTTGTTAAGGAAGATCTTCATAATACAAATGGTTATAATGAGAATTATATATCTGTAGATGCATCAGATATTATCTCTATTGCACATGCTGCCTTTGATTTGTATGAAGGATCAGTTATAGAAGAGCATTGTTCTCAAATTTTTAAAAGGGTTTCTCATGGTGTATTTTCACCTGAAAGAAAAGGGGAAGATCAGGAGATTGTTCATTTTCCTATGCAAAACAAGGGAGTGCTGGATTCACCTATCTTTGATGAAGATCATTACTATCATCCAGAAACTCCCGCAGTAGATATTGAAGCTCCTGCAACTGACATTGAAAAGTCATCTACAGAAATCAGCAAGTTTGCATGCACCGTACTTGAATCTAGATCTGCAGACAACAACAAACCATTCATCATCAACAATGAAGTTAGTTTGAAGCCTTGTTCAGATTTACACGCAGTTGAAGGTGGAAGCTATTCTCGGAAGAAGGGTATGCAGAGATCTTCTGATGTTCAGTCAAAGCAATAGAAAGAAGTGTTTTCTTACAGTGTTATTGATCCTTTTGCTGGTTATCTAGAGTATTCGAGCAGCATAAATGTCAAATTGCTCTTGTCAAACAAAGGTTGGTTATGCTGCACTTTCAAATTGTATATCACTATTCTATGTTTTCCCGCATTCATCATTTCCAGATCAGAAGTTTTACCAGTTATTCAGATACTTGTATGGATTCATTGGAAGCATGATTTCACCTGATCTGGAAGCAATACAGTGGTTAAAGTAGGAGTAGATAGAAGAATAAGCTCTTTTCTTTGAGCAAGTAGATTACTTTCAGTTTTCTTAATTAGGCAAAGAGACTCCCTTTTCACTCATAATGGCCCGATCTGGATCATCCCTCCATGCCGCGGTTACTCAGTCAGCCTCAAAGTCATCCATCAATCTCTCAGCGTGCTCTTGTGGATGGACTTCCTATAGTTTCCCTTGAGTCTACCATCATTTCACATGGTATGCCATACCCACAGAATTTGGAGACTGTAAAGCAGGTTGAGATGATTGTGAAGGAGAATGGAGTTGTTCCTGCAACAATAGCAATCTTGAATGACATTCCTCACATAGGTTTGACTACAACAAAATTAGAGGATCTTGCTAAATTGGGTCATAAAGCTTTCAAGACTGCACGAAGAGACATATATGTTGTTGCGATAGGAGGAAATGGTGCTACCACGGTTTTTGCAACCATGTTTTTTGCTGCCAAGGTTGGAATTCACATCTTTGTTACTGGAGGTATTGGAGAAGTTCATCGACATGGAGAGAGCTCAATGGATGTTTCCTTTGATTTAACTGAGCTTGGAAGAACTCCAGTGGCTGTTGTCTGTGCTGGTGTCAAGTCAATATTGGACATTCCAAGAACTCTTGAATACCTGGAGACACAAAGGGTGACTGTTGCAGGATATAATACTGAAGAGTTTCCAACATTTTTTATCCGAAGAAGTGGCTTCAAGGCACCTTGTCATGTCATTTATCAAAGGCGTGAAGATCAATGACTCCTAACCTTGGTTGCCAGATCATTGACAACGTTGAGTCAAACCCCAAGATAAAACTAAAAACGACTGAAGGTGTCCTGGGCGTGGTGAAAATCTCTGCGTTTTGGAATGTCTGACAGGTCAAAGATATCTGGCCGCTAATCAAGCCATGATTCAAGTCATGAAACAAGCCATTTGCCAAAATCACTAGTGCCATAATATCATTCTCTTAGGAGCATATTTTGGCATTCGGTTGTTTGCCGAGATTTGAGTGTCTCACACCGAGCCTAACTCTATGTGCAGGTGTTCAATTAATTACAAGTGTCAGTTGTCAAATGTTGCAAGTGTATCATGCAGAGGTTTGACAAATTCAAGCTCAAATGCCCTATGATTGGGGATAACTCACGTTCTGAGACGTTTGACAGAATTGGAGATATATCAGTCCAAAAAATGTTAAGTAGGGAATCGAAAATACAGAGAGCTGCAAGAATCATCGATAGCCTTGCTTCTAGACTAGTTCGACTCTAAAGGAAATTTGATTAATGCAGTCATCACTTCTTCTTTTACACCAGGATATCTTGCACCGACGCCTGTCACAATTTTCAGAAATCGTATCTGCATAGATGGAGGTTTGACACTTTCATGCCACCAACTTGTGTTGAAGATACAATCAGGGTTTGTGTTTTTCCCCTTAGCTGTTTGGGATTGCAAGGCATTGGAATCAACCCCGATTTGCTATCCTAAGAATAGAGCATCAAGCGAGGCAACATTTTAAGAGATATAAAATCAGACACTGGGACAGTCGGGTCTTAAGAGATCCATCAGAGTGGGAGAGATAGGTTTTAGAGAGGTAGCTGCTTACCTGCTCGATCATCGTCACTTTGCACAGGTACCCCTACAGTTCTTGTGAAAGCTACTCATTCAATTTTCAATGTGAACAGAAATGTGTTGCCTTGTAAGTCAGAGCCCTTTGCAAAGATTAGATCCCTCCAAAGTTTTCGGCCCCATGAGTACGATGCAAGTGAACATGGCACTTCTCATTTTCCTGTAGGAGCTGTACATAGAATTGGTATTCTCAATATAAGAATTTTGAATACTGACAGGCATGGAGGTAATATTCTCGTCAGAAAACTGAAGGAGGATAAGCATACCAGTAGAAGGACACAATTTGATATGCAGGTATATGATGCTTTGAATTGACACCAATTGACCATGGACTTTGCTTACCAGAAGCACTTGATGATCCTTACTTTGAGTAGCTTCATTGGCCTCAGGCTTCATTACCTCTCAGAGGAGAAGCTTGAGTATAAAAGTCAATTGGGCTTATGCAAGTCGGCAAAGAGAAGACACATCAGGTCACTACAGCATTTTTGTTGGCGATCTCAGCCCAGAGGTTACAGATGCAACTCTCTTTGCTTATTTTTCTATTTATCAAGTTGTTCAGATGCAAGGGTCATGTGGGATCAAAAATCTAGCAGGTCAAGGGAATTTGGCTTGGTTTCCTTTAGAAATCAACAGGATGCTGATAATGCAATAAATCCGATGATAAGGAGGAAAATATTGGGCAGTTTCTTTACCCGGAAGGAATTGAGTATTTGATGTGGAATACTTATGACGTGCATTTCTATGCATCCTTTGCATTGCTTATGTTATTTCCAAAACTTGAAGCTCAACATCCAAAGAGTTTTTGCTGCTGTTGTATTGATGCACGATCCAGAAGGTGAATTGAAGGCTCTCACGAGTGAAGCAGTGATGGTGCTGAGTCTGCTATTATGCACTTTAGTAATATAAAAACAACAGAAGCAGGCAAATTAATCTGGATGAGCTTCATCAAATCTGCCAGGAATTTGGTATTGTTGAGCTTGAGGAAATGATCAAGAAATTCCCATATGCCCTAGCAAGAAGATCCTTCTTGTGCTGCTATCAATTTCCTGCCATAGATAACAACATTTGTTCATTTGGATTCCCTTTTGTATGCTCTGCAGCTGTGGTGTCATTGCTTAAGTTATTTCGATATCTCTAATTTGTTTTTTCCTCGCTTGCTTAGCATATCAATTCTTGAATCAAGAATTGCAGGTCACCTGAGGTTCAAACATCAAGTGCAACGACATTTTATCGAGCAACTGCTGAAGAATCTAACACTCTATGCAGGATCATTGTTGCTCTGCATTATTTTCTTCTCAAAGATAAAACAGAACTTTCACCAGCGCAGAGGGAAGAATTACAACCAGTTAGTTGATAAAAGGCAGAGATTTCACCAGCTAATTAGCAAATCTTAAGGCAGAATAGCTGGTGAAACCTGAGACTGGCCAGCGAAGGTGTATTTTTGCCCAGATCGAAGTTTTTCTCAACCAAACATCCTGAAATTAGTTTCTAAAGATGCATATTGAATTTACACATCAAATTCAAGATCCAGATTTGATAAAAAGGATGTTTGAAGAGGTGCCAAAGTCAGATTAGACACCTATTTTTGGGACACAGGATCGATTGTTTTTGCCAAAGATAGCAAATTCGATTCTATCATGATCAAAGCACATCTACGAGCCTTGGAAGGCTATCTGCACACATCAGAGGATCTAAAAATGCTTTGTATCTAAAGTTGTTGCTGTATTGATGCACGATCCAGAAAAGGTTTACATAGAGCATTGGCTTCATCTTGTAGAGTTGTTGCTGACCAAAAACATGATTACTGCAACACATGGAGTCGTGAGCAAAATGTTTTGGAGATATGCAAAATATGCCAAGGCTGGTTGAATGAGGCCTGTGAGCTGTTGGAAAAAATGGTTAACATGGGTCAACAACCTGATGTTTATACTTGTACTGTATTTATAGACGGACTCTGTAAGAAAAAATAAGGTGGAGATAGTGATGATGTTGATCCAGGAACAAGTGATCATAGAGGGATTTTTGCAACTGATGAGATGTGGGCATATGATCCTGTATGCAGAAAGTGGGCTAGACGAGCATCAATGTTGGTTGCTCGTACAATGTTTGCTTGTTCTGTACTGGATAAGAGTATTATTTTTGCAGGTGGGTTCACCAATTCTAGAAAATCTATTTCCAATGCAGAAATATATGATCCGGAGCGAGATACATGGGAACCTATAGCTGAACTTCAACATTCTCATAATTCTGCTTGCTGTGGTTTAGTATTTGAAGGGAAGTTGCATGTATCGCATAAGGGCCTTTCGACAGTTTAGATGTTTGAGTCATCCGAGCAAAGGTGGAGAGTGGAAGATTATGGTTGGCCACCAAGGCCAATGGTTATGGTGAAAGAAGAATTCTTTGTAGTCAATAATGGTTTCATTATTCGGAAACTGAAACCTCCAGAGATAGCACAGTCATCTATTGAACCTACTGTATCTAAAGCCAACAAGATAAATCAGCTGTTGAAAGAGTTGTATAGCTTGAAACATTTAGAGAAACAAGTCAAGTTACATAATGCACAATTCTTGGACAGAAACGTTGAGCTTTATGACAAGACCCAAGAAGTCAAGCAGAGACATGAGAAGAAAATTGAAAGAAACAAGCTACTAATGAAAGAGAATGCATCTTTGTATAAAAAACTCAAACTTCTCAGATTGCAGTTGAAGGAACAAGCAGTACCAGCAGCTAGACCACTTGGATTAGAGGCCCTTGCTCAAATTGCCACTTCTATGGAAGGAGAGTTGCAAGCTGAAACCCATCAGGAGGAGATTACAAGAGAGGAGCTTCGTCTAGCAAGCCCTGAGGTCTTTGTACTCTTGCAGGTAATCAAGATTCATCAAATGTTGATTTTTGGGTAAGTTTCTATTTTCGGTAGTTTAGGCGACCCTGTGTGTGCTCATTAACCACCGAAACAGAGTAGAAACAGAATTTTAAGGGATCTTGTAAATAGCCAAAGACATAAATGCAGGTTATAAACATTTATGGGAATGAAAAGGCTAAATGACTCCATGGCCCAATACTAAAGGCACAAGGTCTGCCAGTTTCTTGGAGATCTCACAGGGAGATATCCATCCCAGTTGGAGCCAGATGTTAGCGATAAAAAATGCACTGGAATTTTTGAAAGAGTGATGCCCAATATTGTAAGGAATATTTGACTAGCTTCCTGGGCTCCAAATGCAGATTTGAAAGCACCATTGGAAAGCTTAGATTTTGTAGATGTCGATCGACTATTTAAACATGCAAAATGGACTCTCCGTGACTGAGAAATTTGATTTTGAAAAACTCTGCGCTTTCACCAGCGCAAAAGGCAGAATTATAACTAGTTAGCTGGTGAAAGCTCCGCCTTTCACTAGCTAAGGAGCGGATTTTTCGGGTAAATTAGCTGGTGAAAGCCTGTCACGGCCATAATAGCCAAATTTTCACCCAGATCAAGATTTTTTGGGTTTGAATGGTTTGAAATCTTCTTCAATAAGCTGGTTATGAATTATCAATTCAAAATCTGAAGGCCATTCTTGGAGATGAAAGTCAAAAGGGAATTTCTTGACTAGATTTGGTCATTTTCAAGGGCAAAATGATAGGAATCAAATGACACATCACCCAATTCGAATTTTATCTTTGGAGGACCAAATCAAACAACCTTGGAAGGCTAGGCTACACTTCATCAACTTTCAACCAATGTTTGAAGACCAAAAGATAGAGATTGACCTCATCTTGAGGATCTCTCCTTATCTTTTGTAAATCAGTTTTGACTTTCTATTTTTAGAATATCAGATCCATTGTTTTAGGATCTGAAAACTGATTGTAAAAGGCTATAAATGCCTAGTTTTTCTAAGAGTCTAGGGGGTTCAATTCTGGAGACACTTTTTGGCATATGTACTAAGACTCTCATCTTGATATGAATGACAGTCTTCTTTTGCTACCATTGTCAGATTTTCTCATGTGTTACATTGCTCTATAATTTGATTCAATTTAGCTCAGCTATTAAGAGCTATCATCTTCTTATTTAGCTCATAAATTTGGATTGAATGATCTCTTGCTATCTTGTATGACCCTGCATGTTAATGTACTTGGTTATCTAGAATAGCATTCTTCATATCCCATTTCAATTACTGTATCTGATTATTGGTTTCTAAAAGCACTGGCTCATTTGGATGCATGATAAGTTGTTCTTCTCATTAAGCCCTTAAGTTATCCCATTGATCCACATACTTTGCTTATCAATTTCTTAAGTTACCAAGCATTCTTAGCCTACAACCCTAAGGAGTTTCTTGGAGTGATAACACTCCCAATCAAGAAAACAAAATGCTCTAATGAAATATGCTCCACAAAAGAACACAACAAATCCTTTACTGTATAACCCTGCTAACATGAACTGCTGAAAATCCTTTACCAACAGTATTTCATCAAGGCAAGAAGATAAAGATGATGAATTGAGAACAAAATAAAAAAACTGATCATTAACTATAATGGAATCTTCAGTTTAGATGTACAGAGTCTTGAGGCTTTAACATGAAAAAAAAAAAAAAACAAAGGCTTCACCCTCTTACTTAAAAAAAAGAACCCTTCCTTCTCTAAGAGTTAGATCACCATCTAAATAGCCAAATACATGAAAAATGTCTCAGGAGGTTGCAACTTAGCTCCTACAATGGATTCTAGGCCTTCGAGATAGGTGGCAACAGTAAAAAAGACAAAGATCCAACAAACTGCTAAATTTTAGGAAATTGTTGGAAGTCATTAATAAATTTGTTGCCAACTCACTACATGAGGTTTTAATGGAGCTAAATCTTAGTTTCATGTGTCCTTTAGCATCTAACTGATCTTTGAGAAGTCATTTGAACCCTCCTTGACTGCTAGCAACCCTCCCATAGCTTGGATTTGTCATAATGTTAGAGTTTGCAACGCCTTTGATAGCATGCGCTATGAACTTTCCTGTAGGTGATGTTTTTATCTTTTCTCCAAAACTATGAAATGGGCCAGGCTGATGTTTTGTCAGCAAGTCAAACACATCATTTTTTTCCTCCACACCAAATTTCATAAGAACCCAAATCGTGATTCAAATTTTATGAATAAAACAAGGCTTTGTTGTGTGTTAATTGCTATAAACTGTCCCAAATTACTAGTTCGCAGCGCCAATGAGTCCAGGTGCTGCGAACTTTCCTGTAGCAGCCTGTTTTGTGCCAAATCAACTCAATTGATTCCAAAATCATGCAAGAATCCTTGAAAACTAGCTCTGAAAACTAGAAATCATCATTAGAAACTCTTTTGAAATCATAATCATAAAAGATTTGACATATGCCCTATTTTTGGAGTGATGCAAACTTCTAGGAGAGTTTGTAGCACATCTAATGTATTAATTGGAAAGATACTTTAGGTGGTTGGTTGAATGTCTAAGACCCTTTGGACACTTGTTTGGATGACAACATTTGATGGTGACCTTTAGATAGTGAGATGTGACTGTTACTTTCCCTCTTGTGCTAATAATGACAACCACCATCATGGCACCAAGACTAGGCAAATATATTTTGATCAGCTTTAGACCCAAGGTTAAAATCAACACCTTGATTTATTAACATGAAACATGACTCAAGACCCTTTGACAACTTGTACATCCTATGTGTTAACAAAGAATTCAACAGAGCATTGTTCCTATTTACCTGGACTGAAGGTAGTTTATTAAGGGGAGAATTAAGCAACAAAGAAACTATGCACACTTGCACCAAAAATACCCTAGTAGCCAAGAGGATCAGGTATACCTTCAAATCCCACATCTGAATTTACTCCATACTATTCTGGTGTGTAATATCCACCTTAATTTTTGAATTCTGCTATACCTTGGCAAGCATGGCCTCAACAACAAGTCCAAAATCATCCTTGGAAACAAGGATGGTGAAGACCCAACTATGGGAACATGCCTATTTATTCTTACCCTATGCAACCACAACAATCATACCCCACACAATCACCACCACAACAATCATATCCCTCACAATTTCAACAACCATACCCTACAAAATCACCAACCCAACAAGTTGCACAACCTCAACAATTACAATTTGCATAGCCTTAGAAACTAAAAATTCCACCTACTCAACCTCCAATACCCACTCAATTACCTGCCTGACCAATCCCTAACCCAAAAAATAAGGTATCTCAACACATTTTTAACACTTAGTTACATCCCTTTCCCACATATTTGATCATTCCAATGGAACTACAAGATATTCAATTAAGATCATGAAAGGTTCTTAATAAAAATAAAAACTCTCTTGTAATCATTAAATAATAATTAGAGGAGGTAACTCCTAATCAAATAAACAATGATGTCAGAATAAAGCAAACTTTTCCAAATTTAGAGCTCCCCTAGTCATCCAATTCACCTCCCTATCTAGAGAGGTTAATCTTGGACAAATCATTTGTCCACTATAGATTTGATTTAATTACTGAATTGAAGAATGTTTGCATCAAAGTTCCCTTACCACAAGATACCAAATATATCCCAATTTATGCCAATATTGTTAGGGAACTTTGCTTGAAAAAACTCGGAAGGAAGAAAATTGAACCAAAAACTTTTCAATTCATTGGAAAATCAACAGATCTAATGTCAAGACATATTTTCATAGAAAAATATGTTGATCCTGGAAATCCAATTGTTTCAATTCTTATTCCAAACACTTTAATCGATTAAGTATTCAAGCCATAAAGTGTTTTCCAACTCATTAAAATATTTGGCGGGAGGATACAAATTTGATATGAATTGAAACAAATAAACAACGATGTCAAAATAATGAGCTCTTTAATCTATCTAGAGGTCATGGGGAGGAAATATGTAATGTTTAGGAGGTGAACGGACCATGGAGTTAGATGATGCAACATATGGTACTAAATGTAGAGGAGGGGAAGGAGGAAGAGTATTATTAGGCCATTGAATAATACCAGAGGGAGCTTACAGGGATGTTGTCCCATCTGTCATTGAATGGATGGAAAAGGGGCTCAAAAAAGTCTGCAATGCTGGGATGTGGATGCAGAGGGGCACTAGGAGGAGTTGGAGGTCGAGGCAACGCAGGCTTCCCACCAAGGTTTAGATAACCAATTTGTACTAGTTGATTGAATTATTTTGAATCAACATCAAAGTGTATGGAAAACTTTGTTCTCTTTTGTCTCCCTTGTTGCCAAAATACATTTGTCAATCTTCCTCTTCTGCCTCTATTTCCTCTATTTTCTCCTGTATTACTCCCTCAGCTGAAAAAGCTCATCTAATTGCCATCATCATTTCAATTAGTGCAAAATTCCATAAGTAAAATACAAGACACAAGATGATAAACATCCATTACAATTTTGTTAAATATGATTTAGTTATGGATCTGAGAATAAAACAATAATTCAAGCATGAAAGGGAGAAATGGAATAGGAACAATGTTAGATAGGGAAGAAAATCCATAACTCAACAGACAACCTTCTTTTCATTTCAACTCTAAAAATATGAACTAAATATTTCTTTTAAAATTCTCTATATATGCACCCGGATGGGGTGTTAGTGCCCAACACCTGGCGAATAGAGGCGGAAAGGGGAGGCCAGCAGAGCATGAAGCCATGTGCTCGGCTCGTGCCCACTGCAGCCATCACCCACGAGCATTAATATGCATTCAATGTCGATGGGAGGGGCATTAATTCATGCTCCCTCGACCACCATTACGAATAGAGCAATGAAGCATCCCTTTTATGTTATCGCTCGGCTGTTTGGTTTTGACTCTGGTTCTGTAGTTTTCATGGTATTTCGGCTGTTCCTCACCTTTCACCTTGGCTCTGCAGACGCCAACGCACACCATTCCGCGACAGCGAATGCGTCCGCGCAGGGGCTCTCCTTGGCACCCTCGGTGCCCCCGCACTTCCTCCTCACCCTCTGGTTCATCTACCCAAGCTCTTGAGTGTCTGGCTGTCATTGATGATTTTGATACATGGTGGCCTCCCTCCGCCCAACATTCTTCTCCTCCCCCGGCGCCGGGACAAGGTCGACCCTGTAGCAAACTGAAGATGCCCCTCCCAAACCTTCCGCGTGAAAGCTACGCCATATTGCATGATTTGGTCTTTGAGCTCCGAGATGGAGTGAACGACCTCCATTTCCGTGTTCAACAAATGGAGGGAAGGCTATCAGTCCTTCTTCAGCTTTTAGCCAATCCCCCTGAAGCCTCCCCTGAGGATTCCAGTGACGCTTCTCTCACTGCCAGCGACCACGCAAGCAACCATTAGCAATATGATACAGAGGGGAGCCTACAGTCTGAGGGGAAGGCAGATAAACCATCGCCCATGACCGACTTCGTGAGGAAGCAGACCCTGGCTAGCAATGAACGGGGTGACGAAGGTTCAGTCCAGGTAGCAGCAGTGGAAGAGAAAGGCACCAGTCTTCAGACGCACACCTCGACGGCAAGTGTCAAGTTGGAAGCTCACGAGGACAAGGGCGACGACGCCACGGACATGTAGTGGACGATCAACGAGACACCTGTCATCGAGGAACCCTGGCCAGGCCCCTTGCCAGAGTATGTGCCAGATCATACAAAGCTTGTTCCATACTTTAGCTCTAGTGGCTCTCATGGTAGTTAAATTGTATGGTTTTTTTTAGGAATGTTAGAAAATTTTGAAACTAGCTTAATACGGTTGGCTGAACTGGTTTCTCCTTCTGGAGCAGTTCAGTAATTACAACCGCTTGACTCGGTTATGTACTCTTGATCTTGGCTCTTAGAAGGCTTTTTATATATAATACAAAACACTTACTTACAAAAAAAAAAAAATTCTCTATATATGAATAGTCTACATCTCTTTTGAACAAGGGAATTATGTAAATGAAAATATATATGATAGCGATAAATGATAAAGGGATGTATTTTGTGTAAAGTGGCACATAATGAAAGGAATTAATGAAAATTCATGCTCAATATTTACAAACAGTCAACATTCATGTACAAATATTTTAGACCTGTACACTTTTCCCATTACAGAACAAATAATCAACATATAATTCTTTGGAGAAAATTTCCAAACAATTTCTCAAATCAATCATTGTGTTCCCATGTTATTTTCTTCACCATTTACCACATAACAAAAACTATATATAAACAGAGTTTACAACAACCCAATTACCATGCTCACTCAACAAAAATATCAAGTTATCCATATATTATTAGGAGACTTGGGAGTAATATGAATGCCATATACAGGTTTACAACAATGACAACAAATCTTTAATAAATCCTCTGTAAAATCTTCTTCTAAAAATCTTTGTTGTATAAGGAATTCAATATATATTTTTAATTACATAAACATGGGAGAAAGAACATGGACCTGCAAGTGGCCATACAATGATGTATGTTTTGTATGCCAACTGCAAAGGGCCTAAGAGCTCATCTTAAGTTACAACTATTGTAGCCACCCAATGCAGGTCCCCCTTTTTAAATAATACATCATATAACTCACGCCTATTTTGGGGTGCTACCCCTCATCAGTGGCCAGATAGTGTTGTATATTTTGTATGCCAACTGTAAAGGACCTAAGGGCTCATCTTAAGTTACGGATGTTGTAGCCACCCAGTACATGTCCCCTTTTTTAAATAATGCATCATAGAACTCACGTTTGTTTCAGGGCACTATCCCTCATAAGTGGCCAGACAATGTTCTACATTCTGTATGATAATTGCAAAGGACCTAAGGGCTCA
Organism: Picea engelmannii; assembly: GCA_009831015.1. Lineage (NCBI taxonomy): Eukaryota > Viridiplantae > Streptophyta > Pinopsida > Pinales > Pinaceae > Picea > Picea engelmannii. The sequence continues at coordinate 1,222,353 of ML778028.1, forward strand.
TATTAAGTCATGATTGTTGTATCTACCTAGTGTAGGTCCCCTTTTTAAAATAATACATCGCAAAAATCACGTATGTTACCGATATTATAAACTCTTTTAAAACATTTTTATATTTAAATCTCCCACATAACAATTCATGGAACATATATAGTGTTATCTTGGACTTTGAGTCTTAAGCATGAGACTTCAAGTGTTTGTCTAGCAAACACCTTATGAGTTTTAATTGAAATATCATGTTATGACTATTGTAGCCACCCAGTGCAGGTCCCCTCTTTTAAATAATACACCATAGAACTCACGCTTGTTTTAGGGTGCTACCCTTCATCAATGGACAAACAGTGTTGTACGGTTTGTATGCCAACTGCAAAGGGCCCAAGGGCTCATCTTAAGTTATTACTATTGTAGCCACCCAGTGCAGGTCCCCCTTTTAAAATAATACATTGTATAACTCATGCATGTTTCGGGGTGGTACCCCTCATTAATGGCTAGACAGTGATGTACGTTCTATATGCCAACTACAAAGGGCCTAAGGGCTCATCTTAAGTTACGACCATTGTAGCCACCTAGTGCAGGGCCTCGTTTTCAAATAATAAATCACAAAACACATGTCTATTTTGGGGTGCTAACCCTCATTAGTGGCTAGATAATGTTGTACATTCTGTATGCCAACTAAAAAGGGCCCAAGGGCTCATCTTAAGTTATGACTATTGTAGCCACCCAATGCAGGTCCCCTTTTTAAAATAATACATCGCAAAATGCATGCTTGTTTTTGGGTGATACCCCTCATCAGTGGAAAAACGATGTTGTACATTATGTATGCCAACTGCAAAAGGCCTAAGGGCTCATCTTAAGTTACGGATGTTGTAGCCACCCAATGTAGGTCCCCTTTTTAAAATAATACATCACAAAACTCACACATGTTTCAGGGAACTACCCCTCATCAGTGGCCAGATAGTGTTGTACATTTTGTATGCCAAATGCAAAGGGCCTAAGGGATCATCTTAAGTTACGACTACTATAGCTACCCAGTGCAAGTCTCCTTTTTAAATAATACATTTCAAAAATCATGCCTGTTTCGGGGAACTACCCATCAGCAGTGGCCGGATAGTGTTGTACATTCTATATGCCAACTGGAAAGGCCTAAGGGCTCATCTTAAGTTATGACTGCTAGAGCCATGCAATGAAGGTCCATTTTTTTGAATAATACATCATAGAAATCACACTTGTTTCGGGGTTCTACCTATCAACAGTGGCCAGACAATGTTGTACGCTTTATATGCCAACTATAAAGGTCCTAAGATCTCATCTTAAGTTATGGTTTTTGTAGCCACCCAATGCAAGTCCCATTTTTTAAATACTACATCACAGAACTCATGTCTGTTTCAGGGCACTACCCCTCATCATTGGCCAGACAGTGATATACGTTCTATATGCCAACTGGAAAGGGCCTAAGGGCTCATCTTAAGTTACAAATATTGTAGCCACTCAATGCAGTTCCCCTTTCTTAAATAGTACATCGCAAAACACACGCTTGTTTCAGGGTGCTACCCTTTATTAATGGCCAAACAATGTTATATGTTTTGTTTGCCAACTACAAAGGGCTCATCTTAAGTTATGGATGTTGTAGCCACTGAGTGTAGGTCCCCTTACTCAAATAATACATCACAAAACTCATGCTTGTTTTGGGGCACTACCACTCATCAATGGCCAATAAGTGTTGTATGTTCTGTATGCCAATTACAAAGGGCCTAAGGGATCATCTTAAGTTACCATTGTTGTATCCACCTAGTGTAGGCCCCCCTTTTTAAATAATACATTGCATAACTCATGCCTAGTTTAGGGAGATACCCCTCATTAGTGGTCAGACAATGTTGTATGTTCTATATTCCAACTACTAAGAGCCTAAGGGATCATCTAAAGTTAGGATTTTGTAGCCACCCAGTGCAGGTCCCCCTTTTTAAATAATACATCACAAAACTCACACTTGTTTCAGGGCACTACCCCTCATTAGTGGCTAGACAATGTTGTACATTTTGTAAGTCGACTACAAAGGGCCTAAGGGCTCATATTAAGTTATGATTTTTGATCCACCCAATGCAGGTCCCATTTTTAAAATAATACATCATAGAACTCACGCTATTTCAAGGCGCTACCCCTCATCAGTGACCAGACAATGTTGTACGTTATGTATGCCAACTACATAGGGCCTAAGGGTTCATCTTAAGTTATGGTTGTTGTAGCCACCCAGTGCAGGTCCCCTCTTTTAAATAATGCATCACATAACTCATGCCTGTTTCAAGGTGCTACCCTGATCAATGGCCAGACAGTGTTGTATGTTATGTATGCCAACAAAAAAGGGTATAAGGGGTCATCTTAAGTTACAATTGTTGTAGCCACCCAGTGCAGGTCCCATTTTTAAAATAATGCATCGAAGAACTCATGCTTGTTTCCGGGTGCTACCCCTTGTCAGTGTAAAAACGGTGTTGTGCGTTCTTTATGCCAACTGCAAAGGGCCTAAGGGTTCATCATAAGTTATGACTTGTAGCCACGTAGTGCAGGTCCCATTTTTTAATTAATACATTACAGAACTCATGCCTATTTCAGGGTGCTACCCCTCATCAGTGGCCAAACAATGTTGTACGTTATGTATGCCAACTGCAAAGGGCCTAAGGACTCAACTTAATTTATGATTGTTGTAGACACCCAATGTAGGTTCCCTTTTTTAAATAATACATAACAAAACTCACACATGTTTCAAGGCGGCACCCCTCATCAGTGACTAGACAATGTTGTATGTTCTGTATGCCAATTGCAAAGGGCCTATGAGATCTTCTTAAGTTACAGTTGCTCTAGACACCCAGTGTAGGTCCCCTTTGTTAAATAATACATCGCAGAACTCACAATTGTTTCAAGGCACTACCCATCATCATTTGCTAGATAGTGATATACGTTTTGTATGCCAACTACAAAGGGCCTTGACTACTATAGCCACCTAGTGCATGTCCCCTTTTTTAAATAATACTTTGTAGAACTCACACCTATTTCAGGGCGCTACCTCTCATCAGTGGCCAGAAAATGTTGTATGTTATGTATGTCAATTGTAAAGGGCCTAAGGGCTCTTCTTAAGTTATCATTGTTGTAGCCACCCAGTGCAGGTCCCCTTTATAAATAATACATCATAGAACGGATTTCGATTTCGGGGAGCTACCACTTATCAGTGGCCAGCCAATTTTGTATGTTCTATATGCCAATTGCAAAGGCCCTAAGGGCTCATATTAAGTGATAGATGTTGTAGCCACCTAGTGTAAGTTCCCTTTTTTAAATAATACATTGCAGAACTCACACCTGCTTTGAGGTGCTACCCCTCATTAGTGGCCAGACAATGTTGTAATTTATGTATACCAATTGCAAAGGGCCTAAGGGCTCATCTTAAGTTACGATTGTTGTAGCCACCCAATGCAGGTCCCATTTTTTTAATAATTCATCACAGAACTCACGCCTATTTCAGGGCGCTACCAGTTATCAGTGGCTAGACAGTACTGTACTTTATGTATGCCAACTGCAAAGGGCCTAAGGGATCATATTAAGTTATGACTATTGTAGTCACCCATTGCAAGTTGCATTTTTAAATTATACATCAAAGAACTCACACTTGTTTCGGGGTGCTACCCCTCATTAGTGGCCAAACAATGTTGTACTTTCTATATGTCAACTACAAAGGGCCTAAGGGCTCATATTAAGTTACGACTGTTGTATCCACCTAGTGTAGGTCCCCTTTTTAAAATAATACATTGTAGAACTCACACCTATTTTGGGGCGCTACCCCTCATCAATGGCCAGAAAATGTTGTATGTTATGTATGCCAACTACAAAGAGCCTAAGGGCTCATCTTAAGTTACGTTTGTTGTAGCCACCCAGTGTAGGTCCCATTTTTAAAATAATACATCACAAATCACGCCTATTTCGGGGTGTTACCCTTCATCAGTGGCTAGACAATGATGTGTGTTATGTATGCCAACCACAAAGGGCCTAAGGTCTCATCTTAAGTTATGGTTGTTGTAGCCACCCAATGTAAGTCCCCCTTTTTAAATAATACATCACATAACTCATGCATGTTTTAGGGTGCTACCCCTCATCAGTGGTCATATAGTGTTGTACGTTCTGTATACCAACTGCAAAGGGCCTAAGGGATCATCTTAAGTTACCATTGTTGTAGCCACCTAGTGTAGGTTTGCTTTTTTAAAATAAGACATTGTAGAACTCATGCTTGTTTTGGCATGCTACCCCTCATCAGTGGCCATATTCCAACTGCAAAGGGCCTAAGGGCTCATCTTAAGTTACGACTATTGTATCCACCTAGTGTAGGTCCCATTTTCTAAATAATGCATCGTAGAACTCACGCTTGTTTCGGGGTGCTACCCCTCATCAGTGGCCATAAAGTGTTGTACGTTCTATACGCCAACTGCAAAGGGCCTAAGGGATCATCTTAAGTTACAACTCCTATAGCCACCTAGTGTAAGTCTCCTTTTTTAAATAATATATCGCAGAACTCGCACTTGTTTCGTGGCGCTACCCCTCATCAGTGGTCAGACATTGTTGTACGTTTTGTATGCCAACTGCAAAGGACCTAAGGGCTCATATTAAGTTACGATTGATGTATCTGCCTAATGTAGGTTCCCTTTTTAAAATAATACATCACAAAACTCATGCTTGTTTCAAGGTGTTACCCCTCATCAGTGGCCAAACAATGCTATACGTTTTGTATGCCAACTACAAAGGGCCTAAGGTCTCATATTAAGTTACAACTATTGTAGCCACCCAATGCAGGTCCCCTTTTTTAGATAGTACATTGTAGAACTCACGCTTGTTTAAGATATTATAAATTATTTTTAAACTCACACTTGTTTCCCACAAAACTATTCGGGGCACATAGGTAGTGTTATCTTAGACTTTGACTTTTAAGCATGAGATTTTAAGTGTGTTTCTATCAAATCCCTTATAAGTTTAATATCATGTTAAGTTCTCGTCATATTTGGTCCTTAACTCTCATCTTGCCAAATGACATGTCCTACTTTACTTTATGCCATAATGGAAATTGTGGACTGTGAGATTCCTCATTTTACTCTTTTACAATTTTGTATAATAGTTACCATTGTGAAAATTTATTTTTGAACAAGCCTGGTCCTTTCTCAGGAATTATTTGTATTTATGTATTATATTTATAAAAGACGATTACCACCTCTCTAAAAACGAAGAAGGACTTATATTCCTTGTAATGTTATCTCCAAGAATTTGAACAATCCTTGAGATCAATAGTGGTTCACCTCCATTATTGACTTTTAACGTATTCTTGATGATTTCCTTGTTGTTTCCAATCAACAACATATCATCAACATACATAACCACATATATAAAATGATCAATAACTAATTTAAAATACACACAGTGATGAAAATTTATCCTTGTGGAACCAAGTCCCAAAATATATGTATCAAACTTTTGATACCACATCCTTGGAGATTGCTTTAACTCATACATGGACTTTTTCATCTTGCAAACCATCTCTTTCTTACCCTTCACTGCAAAATATCCTGGTTCTTTCATGTAGATTTCTTCTTCAATATCCCCATGTAGGAATTTCGTCTTTGCATCCATCTGTTCTACTTCAATATCAAAAGCAACAACAACAACAACAACAACAAACAAAAGAAATCTAATAGAAGTCAAATTAGCAATAGGAGAAAAATGTCACCAAAATCTATTCCCTTTACATGGGAATATGCCTTTGCTACTAGGCGTTATTTATACTTCTTCACTTTACCTTATGCATTCAACTTCTTCTTAAACACCCATTTACTATCAATGAGCTTTCTTCGAACTGTCAACTCAACTAGATCTCAGACCTCATTCTTATCCAAACTTGGAAATTAAAGTAAATTGTAATGAAATGAAATCTAGATTAATAAGAAAATAAGCAACAAATATCTATACTAAATTAAAAGTACTTTTTCTTAATCTAAGTTTAATTTCGAAAAGTGAAATGCACTTACTCTAAACTAGGGTTTCACATGAAATAAATATCAAAGAAGAAAACCTCTAAAGGAAAGAAAAATACGAAGGATCTAAGAGGGATACTTTTCTTTCACTAAGAGGGTTTTCTAATCTAAAATATATAGCTAACTAAAACAACAAAGAAATATGATCTACAAATGAAAAAGAAAGCAAAAACCCAAGTTGGAAAAATTCAAACAAAGGCTTCTCACACAAAGTCAAAACTAGAATGAATACGAAGGAAATAAAGAATGCTTTTCTTCATTCAAAACTTATGCAACATTGTATGTCTAATGGCTAACCAACAAGGTAGGGTTCTGTTTTAAAGCCTATTGTAGTAGAAATCAAACCGCGAAAGGTACTAGAAATCCTAGGGGGGTTGGTTCTCAATATTATGATATTATTAAATAAAATACTTAAGCTACAAAATAATCATTCAAAAATACACATGCATTCCCTAAAGAATACTCAGAAAGCCAGAAAAAAAAACCCAAAAACTGAAAAAATGAAGTTTTGGACCTAATGCAGAAATTGACTTGGAAAAGTGCATTTCCCTTGCAGATACTGGCCTAGAAAGTGCATTGGCCAACACATATGTTGACCCCAAAAAGTGTGTTGGCACCTGTAGACCTTTTGACAACTGAGATCCGATCTCCATGAGTAGATCCGGAAGCTTTTATACCACTATTTATTGCAAACATAGCACAAAGAGTGACAACAACCAAAATAGGTCCAAAAAATAAAAAAATTAAAAGGGGCAGGAAGATTAAAGACACACCCACAACCAATGAGCCAACAAATGACTCAAATCCCTAGTGGATTCACCAATCTGTTGTTAGAAACGTAAAACAAGAGTTAGAAAATTCCTAAATCTAGTGGTTTTGATCTAGATAACTGACAAACGAGAGTAAAAAGCATAAAACTATACCTTTGAAACTATATCCATATTATACAAACCTTAATCTACAACATGAAAGAAATAAAGAAATACATTGCATCTGTAAAAATGAAGTATATAGATATGTAAGAACATGAATAATTCTCTATTACCCAATGTAAACAAATACATACACCGATGGAGAAGAATGTTGAAGAAATTAACCTCCAATCTCCTCCTCCTCCTCCTTTTGGGGGGTTATTTTACTTCCCATATGTGTGTAGATAATCCCCTCTTCTATTGATATGAAATGATCCTTGAAGACTTTGGTTAAGTATTTTGCATGAGTTTATTTACCATTTATAAATTAAAGAGAAGAAGAAGATTTAACGAAAGAATGTTGCATCCATGATAAAGAATGCAGAACAAAAATTGAGCATTAAGAACAACAAACCATAACGCCAAAACTTGTTAATGAAGTCCAGCAAAATTGCCTACGTCTCTGGGCCTTTGTCTCAGTGGGGGAGGCTTTCTTATTAATCTTCAATGCTTGAAAAGTACATCAGAATTACATCAATTGTTTCTCTGACTGACACAACAATGTTTTTCTCTGTCTCAGGAACTCAACGCAATAGACAATACTGAAAAAGGTGGAGTAGAACTCCCATAAATGGCCTCCAAATCTCTGCTACTCTTTTGCCTTCCCTGCATAAAAATGGCTTACTCTCTACAACTTGGCATCATTTTGTTGTTCTGAACATGTTCATGGCTATAAAAATACCTAGTTTATATAGAATTTTAGTTGGGGGTCACATCCCAAATTCCTTCCAAGATTTGGCCTCAATTTGGGCTCTAGATTCTTAAAAAATGGGTAAAAATACATTAAAATCAAGCCTAAAAACATAAAAAAAAATCGAACTATATGGTAAAAAACCCACTTTTGGAAGAATTTAGGCACCCCCCCCCCTTAGATAGGCTCCAGGTCATATGGGATGTCATATGGTCGAGTGTTAGGTGCTCGTTCCCTCGTCCTCCGGACCCTGGTCATGTGAATGGCCATGTGGCCGAGTGGCAACCCCAAACGCGTCGCACCCTTCATTCTCGGCCCCTGATCTGCTATTCCTAGTCATATGCGCTTTGGTTAGTGGTACCGGGGCTTATCCCCCAACACCCAGAACAAAACAAAGTAAACTAGAATGTGGTTAAGTCGTGCCCCTCTGGACTTGTGGCTAGAGAGACATTGTTAAGTTGTTGTATGCGGATAGGTTGGGGGTTCAAACCACTGGAGGCTCAACCATTTTTTACCTAGCCTATTTGGCTTGATCCGGGGTGTTACATGGTGCCCTATTATTGGGCCATGTGTCAACACCCTATTGGACTTACCATCAAGTCATTGCCCAGTCAACTACACAATTAGCTTTCTGTACTACCATGCGTCCAACCTAGAGCCAGCCATGTCACAGTCGCGTCATGCCAGCCTGTCATGCATACTGCCATGTGTCGAACTATCACTGGGCCACGTCATCATACAGACTACCATGTGTCAGTCTATACAGTCCAATCACCTACCACATCAACTCCCGAAAATGCCAAAACCGCCTGACATGTGTCAGCCTTTGGTGATGCCATGTCATCATGTCGACATCATCATGAAGTCATCTTCCACATAACTCTGACGTCAGTAGTACGGACTGTTGACTTTGAATTTGACTTTTTTGCTTGTTTGGGAAAAACTTCAGATCATGATAACTTCGCCATACAGAGTCCATTTTCGAAAAACAATATATTGTTGAAATCGACACAACGAGCACTACATGATGGCACTGGTTTTGTCCAAATATGATAAATTTGAATTTTTGGATCCATTTGGATCACACCTTCCCACTAAGACCATTTGGTCCTCCAAAAGGATATTAACCAGACATCAACTGTGGGATAGGCCTCCCCACTTGTCCTTTGTCTATCAAATCTGTCATGTGCACTTGTTGCATCATAATCAATTGCAAAAAAAACATGATAATTGAACACATATTGTTAGCCATTTGCATTAGTTCACATCTTTCTAAACCCGCTACCATCCACGTAGAAAACATTAGCAACGATAACCATAAAAGAAACATGATTGAAAATGAACCAACATGTTTGTTCTTCTCTACAAGATTGCACGACAAAAACTCATCTTGAAGCAAAGTATGGCTAGATCTACATGCTATGACCATTTTACTTTCTTGCTTAAGATCGACTGCTTCATTTGGTACAATCATAGGTGTATTTCTTGCATAAGTTTCCTTGTTTAATTGTTCCATTGTAAAAAGAGATTGATTCCCTTTCATATGATGAGCATGCACAACACATTTGTCCCTTCTTTATTTAAGTGATATTGATTTTGTTCCCTAAAGAAGATTGCTTTGTGATCATATAAATAAGGGCTACCCAAGACCATTCCACATGCTTCTAGCGGTACCACATCACATATTACTTCATCCACAAACTTAGATGTAATTGCAAACTTTATGACACATAACTTTGTTATGGGCAATTTGTGATTTTTGCTTATCCAATTTAGTGAATAAGCTTCGTGATGCATCTTAGTTTTTAATCCCAATTGTTTAACCACTTCTTCTGAAATTAAGTTAGCTTGAGATCCACTATCTAACAAAGTATCGATCTTGGTATGTTTCACAATGACCCTTATATGAAACAATTTACTTATAGAATCATAACCATCACCAATTTTACCTGACAAACCAACTATTGTGATTTTAGTCTCATCACCTGAATCTGACCCTAGGTCAGTTGGTTGTGTCGCTACTACAAATTTTTGCCTCCCTTTCCTCTCTTTGAACCACTTCAGTTTCTTCTCTAGGTGCAATTGCTAGCAATGTTCATCACCATGCCTTTATTTCTTGCAATGCTTGCAAGAGAGATTCTCTTCCTTTACTGTAGCTGAGTTTGCTTTATTCACATTCCCTTTGACTTTTCCTTTGCCTTCCTTCTTTGAAGATGATTCCCCTGATACACCAACTCCATTTTTTCCTGCTTCAATATCTGTTGCTTGAACAGAAACCTCATCAAGATTAGTAGGTCCAAACATAAACATAGTATTACAAATATGTGCAATAAAACCCCCTATATACTTCATAAGAGTTTCTTGTGTATGTAATGGAATATTTAACATCAAAGCCATCTTAAAAAATTCATCTGTGTATTTTTGCATCGATTTTTCTTTTCTTAATTTAAGACTTTGCCATTCAATTAAATCCTTCTTCTTATACCCCAAAGGATAGAAGCATTTTCTAAGTGCAAAAAAAAAATATTTCCATGATGGAAATACATTACCAATTTGTTGAGTACCATGTTGCAACTTACTCTGCCACTAGATGAGTGTTGTTCTTGCAAGACGAAGCGATGCCAATTTGATCTTGGTTTCCTCATCATTGATTTGTTGCACACTGCAATATACCTCCATCTGTTTAACCCAGTTATCATGCTTCTCAGCATTGACTTCTCCATTATACACGGGAAACTCGAATTTCACATCAAGTTTAAGTAATGGCATGTCAAGCTTTTATTTATGAGAATGTTTTCTTGCAGAAGTAGGATTTGAACTTGTACTTGAAGAAGAAGAAGATGGAGATGAAGGAGCTGAAGGAGGAGGTTTTGGAGGGTCCTCTCCTTCTTCACTTTTGTCTTTCTTTGAATATTCCCCTTGAACATGTCTCTTTTGTTCCAAATAATGATCATACAATACTTTTACCATCTCCGACATGGCAAAGAAAGTTTTTTGAAACTCTCTTTCATTTTGAGAAAGTCCTTCTTCCAATGCTATCTTCTTACTTTGAGATGTCCTCTTTCTTGATCCAATCTTAGGATATCCTTCTACAATCTCTCCTTCACCACGAATTAACTTTTCCCTGGTAATCATGCATACTCAAAACAACCAAATGTCAACCTGCTCTGATACCACTTGATCTGAAATGATATTTTAAAGACTTTGGTTAAGTATTTTGCATGAGTTGATTTACCATTTAGAAATTAAAGAGAAGAAGAATATTTAATGAAATAATGTTGCATCCGTCATAAATAATGCTAGACAAAAAATTATCATTAAGAACAACAAACCATAGCGCCAAAAATTGTTAACAGAGTTTGACAAAGTTGCCTACGTCTCTGGGCCTTTGTCTCAGTGGGGGAGGCTTTCTTATTAATATTCAATGCTTCAAAAGTACATCAGAATTACATGAATTTGTTATCTGACTGACACAACAATGTTCTTCTCTATCTCAGGAACTCAACGCAACAGACGACACTGAAAAACGTGGAGTAGAACTCCCAAAATGGCCTCCAAAGATCTACTACTCTTCTAGCTTCCTTGCATAAAAATGGCTTACTCTCTACAACTTGGCATCATTTTGATGTTTTGAACATGTTCATGGTTGTAAAAAGACCTATTTTATATAGAATTTTATTTGGGGGTCACATCCCAACTTCCTCCCAAGATCTAGCCTCAATTTGGGCTCCAGAGCCTAAAACAATGGACCAAAATCCATTAAAATCAAGCCTAAAAACATAAAAAAAAATCCAACTATATGGTAAAAAACCCACTTTTGGTAGAATTTGGGCACGCACCCCCTTTTTAGATAATCTCCAAGTCGTATGGGATGCCATATGGTCGAGTGTTAGGCACCCATGCCCTTGTCCTCCATACCCTGGTCATGTGAACAACCATGTGGCCGAGTGCCAGCCCCAAACGCACCGCACCCTTCATTCTCGGCCCCTAGTCTATTGTTCCTAGTCATATGCGCCTTGGTCAGTGGGACAGAGGTTGATCCCCTAACACACTGAATAAAACAAAGTAAATTGGAATGTGGTTAAGCCCTTCCCCTCCGCCCTTGTGGCTAGCGGAAGGTTGTTAAGTTGTTGTATGCGAATAGGTCGAGGGTTCAAACTGTTGGAGGCTCAACCATTTTTGACCTGGCCTATTTGTTTTGATCTGGGGTGCCATGTGGTGCCCTATTATTGCTCCATGTGTCAACACCCTATTGGACCGTACCATCAAGTCATTGCCCAGCCAGCCGCACAATCAAATTTCTGTACTACCACACATCCAACCTAGAGCTATCCATCTATCGGCCATGTCACAGTCGTGTCATGCCAACTTGTCATCCGTACTACCATGTGTCGAACTGTCACTGGGCCACGTCATCATACATACTACCATGTGTCAGTCTGTACAATCCAGTCACCTGCCACATTAGCACCTGGAAACACCAAATCCTCCTAACACCTGTCAGCCTCTGGTGTTTCCATGTCAGCATGCTGACATCATCTACCACTTCACGCTGATGTCATCAGTACAGACTATTGACTTTGACTTTGACTTTTTTGCATGTTTGGGAAAAACTTCAGATCGTGATAACTTCGCCATACAGAGTCCATTTGTGAAAAAGAATATACTATCGGAATCAGCATGACGAGCACTACGTGATGGCATTGGTTTCATCTGAATCTGAGAACTTTGGATTTTTGGCCTGTTTGGATCCATTTGGATCATCAATGGTTGCAAGTAACTTGGTTGATGCCAAAAATATTATGAAGAAGAAAGGGGTGTTTGGTTTGGAGAAAATTTGGCAGCATTTACTTACTTTGGATGGATGATCTATAAAATGGAGAAACCTCTCAGTTTTTATAAGAGAAACAATGGTTAAACCCCTTGGCATGGTCACAATAAAATAATGATTTATGGACCAAATCAAACTTAGTAACCACTTTTAGAGTTTAGTCACGACCATTTTAAGTTATTTCACTTTTCTAGAGAATTCCGAGTGTAAATGGTAAAAAAATGGGTCTATTCATGCCCTTGCATCTTTTGGGGGTAATTTTTGCAAGGGAAATGCACTTTTTAGGGGTAAAAGTGTGTTGGGTACTTTTGAAGATGAGGTTTGACCATATGTTCCCTTAAGTCTAATGGAGATGGATTATGGTGGTAAGAGTGATAAACATAATGATGATGTATTCCAATAAGCTCATAAATTTGGTATAGGTGAGAAAATTCTAGGTGATAACAATTGGTGAGGTAAGTGATTGTTCATTGATGCCCTTTTCCACTTTTCGATCAGCGCAAAATTTGACTTTCACATCGGTGCCAAAAGTGACTTTTGGTTACTGATGAAAGTCTTTTGGACTTGTCGATGATAATAAAAATCGGTTGAACATAGTGAAAGGACTTACAAAATTTTGGGGTTTCCTTGAGACAAAAGGAATAAACTAAAAGACTCATTGAAATGCGAAATTCCATCATAGGTCTGCATAATTTATTTTCAAGGTGAATAAAATTTTAAAGAAAAATTGGTACAAAAAATTACAAAAATATTTTGGGTGTGTTGTGGACTCTACACAACTCACCAATCTCAAAATTCCATATTAAAACCTCATTAATTTTGGCTTGGACCATTACAATTGCTTCTAATAAGCTCAAATTAGAGCTCTATAATGCATCCCATAAAAGGACATGAATCTTTAGTTGAGGTTCCAATTGTGAAATATTTTAGGATATATTTATGGAACAACCTTATGGTTGATGTTATTGATGTTTAAAGTGTAAAGTCTTCCTAAAATTGTTCACATAAACCTCTTGAAGTTCTAGAGTGAAAAACATTTTTTGGTATTTAATAATGTTTATACTTGTTCTTGATTGGCTTAGACACAAGATTGTTTCATTTAAGTATAAATAATATATTTCAAGCATTAGGTATTTGTTTGAAAAATTCAAGAAACCAATACCCATAGTGTTTTGAGATTTATTTGGTAATTGTTTGGTTTAAAAAATGTTTTTCTCTAATATTTATCCCTACACTCAAAAAAAGCTTATCTTTGTTCAACCCATTAAGCATGCATTCAACTCGGTTTGCAATTATATTCCAAAATTAAGCATTGTGCATATATTTCAATACACTATGTTTCAAGTTTTAATGATTGCTTACATTATTGAGATCAAACTTTACATATTTGTGGATGAAGTCTTAGGAATAACATAGTTTAATATTATTTTCCATATAAAGATAACCATTAAGGTACACATTAATTTTGTTTTCAATATAAAAATAACCATTAATATTAACACACATTAATTTTGTTTTCAATATAAAAATAACCATTAATATTAATACATGTTAATTTTGTTCCAGTGAAGAGGATCTCCCTTTTTTTTTTTTGCCAAATGAAAAACATTGTTTATTTTAACTGGTCAACATAAAATAAAAAGGTTCAACTAAAAATAACCCTTCAAATTGAAATATGGCTTCACCTTTCAAATTTGATCCCTGGTTCTCACATTTAAAATAGTTAGATCTTTACATATTTTTGAGTTGCCAATTCAACCTGTGGAAAAGGTGACTAGCTGTAGATGTTGGAGGTAATTTAAAAAAAAAAATTGATGGGAGGTGTTTGAATGAGACTTAGTCTAAACTTTCTAAGTTGTTTATTATTTTTGGGTATATTATCTGATTATTTTTACCAGAAATTCTACAAAAAATTGTTAGAATTGTAAATTTCAATTGTTAAATTTGCACAATTTAAGTATGCCTTTGAATAGTAGCTCAAATCATTCCGTGGTTGGAGGGAATGTCTTTAAAAAAAAAATTGAGGAGAGGTGTTTGAATGGTAGCTCTGGTGATTCTGTAAGCTATGTTATACTGGATTTTTTTCCTAGGTTACATACACACTAAGAAAGAAATAGGCGTTGTCTAAATGTTCTAGGTTTTGTTTTTTATTTTGAGGTGTTGAAAAACCGTTGGAACATTAGGATTGTACAGACTTAACCACTCAAATTTACAAATCCAACCATTTCTCACAAAATTTGAAACAAAATCAAACAGAAAATATCCCCTAAAAAAATTCAAAACATAAAACATTTAAACTACGACTAAATATATACCAGATTTATATTTTTGTAAATGTGAATTCTTAACAGCTATACACATTTATTCCTTCCACGTGAAGTTAATACCTTCTTCAAAATGAGGTGAGGTTTTCCCAGGAGGAAGTGTGTTTATTCTAATCCGGGAAGCTTACAATTGAGAAAAATAAGCTGACTAAAACTCTTATTTGTATTTTTCTATGACGACTGAAACTCTTATTTGTATTTTTATTTTTATAATGTGAGTTTTGAACAACTATACACCTTTGTTCGAGGTGAAGTTAATACCTTCCTCGAAATGAGGTGAAGTTAATACTTTCTTCGAAATGAGGTGAGTTAATAAGTCTACTCTAAACGTTTTATTTTTTGGTTGTTTAACCAACTTTTTTTTTTTAAATATGTTTATTTATCCTGAATTGGAATCAGGTAATCATACTTTCAAGGATGCAATAATTTGTACCAAAATTTTAGTAAGTTTGTAGATCCATTGCATGCGTTGACAATGCAGACTTTGACTTACCCCGTCGTCCATTGGAGAGAAAACTCACTGTAACTGGAGATGCAGATACCGACATGCTCATGAATATTCTCAAAATATTCAAATCCACTGAATCGATTAAAGTTCCAGACAGGGTAAGGCCAACGGTTATTCATTTCTCATTTTATTTTATTTTTCTAGAGGGTTTTTTAACGTGAATTATATGCATGATGGTGCAGGAAATACGGTGGAATGTGGCGTTCCTTAACCTAAAAAGCAAAGAAAATGCCACGATGATGGTTAGGGCACTCAAAGGTATAAGTCTATGTTTATTTATTATGAATTGGAATCAGGTAATCGCACTTTCGAGGATGCAATAATTTGTACAAAAGTTTAGTAAGTTCCATTACAGGCGTTGTATCTGCATACCTTGGTGACCTCATTATGGGGATAGTTGGCATTATGAGTTTTTAATCATTGAGTATGAGTCATTGGAACTTGGATATGGCCAGGGAAACAAACCCAAGAGTTAGGTCTTAAAGAAATCTTATAAGATTTTGGGGTCAATAGTGACACTTTGAACAACCACAAATGATAGATCAAGGTCATCATTTTCCTCTAACTAGGTATATATGTACCTCTAGCATTTTTTAGCACTAGGTATAGGTCCTGGGGCCTTAGACATGGTCAGGGTGGGAAACGTGAATGTTAGGCCCTAAAGGAAGCTTCTATCCCTGTAGGGACAAGAAGGATGCCTTGAACAACCACACATGGCCTCTTGAGAGTATCCTTGACCTATTATTGTGAATGTTTTTTCCACTAGGTGGTTTTGAGCAAAAAGTATGTGTCATAGAGCCCTAAAAAAAATCTACCTCTTCTCACCTCCTCCCCCTTTCCCTCTCTCACCCCATTCCCTCATAACCACCTCTCCTGGTCTTAGTTATATACCACTCTTGTCTCACATATCTCCTAGTATTACTTATCTCCCTCCCCTACCCGTCCATCTTTTTCCTCTTCTCACCTTCTCCCCCTTTTCCTCTCTTACCCCACCTCCTCATGCCCACATCGTGTTGTCTCATCTATCTCCCCCTCTTCTCGCCCCTCCCCCTTTTCCATCGTACCCAACCAAATTCCATCTCTTCTCACCTTATCTCCCAACACCTGTGTCCCCTCCACCCCCTCTACCCCTCACCTCCACCCTCCCCTACTCCACCACATACCCCCTTCCCCTCTACCCCCACCTTCACCTTCTCTCCTCCTCTCAAACTCCTCCTTCATCCTACCTCACCCTCCCCCTTACCTCCTTCCTCCTATCCTTCATTCCCATCACGCCCCCTCACCTACCCATCTACCCTTCACCTTTTCACATCTCCTCCCTCTTTTCCCCTCTCATCCCACCCCCTCATCCCCACCTCTCCTACTCTCACCTATATCCCTCTCTTCTATCCCCTCGCCCTTTTCTTCCCTTTCCCATCCACATTCCCTCTCTTATCACCTCCTCTTCCAACATTCTGATAGATTTTCCCTCCTTTCCTTCATTCCCACCACTCTCCTTCCCCTACTCATCATCCCTTACCTCTTCTCTCCACCCCCCTTCATATTGATACCCCTTATCCCTTGGATCCTCCCTCCTTTCCTTCACTCCTACCACTCCCCCTCCCCTACCCATATAACATTCACCTCTTCTCACCTCCTCCCCCTTTTCCCCTCTCATCCCACCAACTCATGCCTACCTCCCCTAACCTAACCTATCTCCCTCACCTCTTCTCCGCATCCCTCTTGTCTCCTCCCTCCTTTCCTTCATGCCCACTGTTAGCACTAGAAGTCACACCTAGACTTGTGTAGATGTAAGCCTAATACCCATCAGAATGTGAATAATAATTGTTTTAAAAGTGTGGAACATCGATGTGAAACTCAGTTTATAATGTCAATCACAAAACCCTCAATGAAATAGACACCAACAAGCAAGGATTTGAATGGCTTCAAATCAGTGGTTAAATATATAAATGGAAGATAAAAGACTTAGCAAGAAAAAATAAATATGTGTATCGGGTCACATCAGGTACTTCTGGAACACATATGGAAGAAATCTCCTTGAATAAGAACTTCTTAATCAAAAAGAGAAAAACACTTTGATCAACTTGCATAAATTACCAACAATAAATCATTTATTGTAATAAGAAAGCAAGAATCATGATGAATCCTTCACCAGAGACTAACACCAAAGTGAGCTAGAACATAAATGACAGTAGGAAAATGACAGATTCACCATTAAATATTCTTGTGTATGGTACATACATCAGGAAAAACGTTATTACTGTTTTTTTTTAACTAAAGATAAGAGCTCATCTGTGTAACCATTTGAACCTCATCCCCAATTACAATGCATGTTAAATAACCAAAACATCAAAAAATAATTCTTTACCATTCACCCCCTTAACTTCCTCATAGGATTCTATGCCTAAGGAAAGTGTGGCACCAACTGTACAACAAGAATGTAATAGAATGGTATTTTCCAGGAAGATATTGACAACGTTTAGAACAACCCTTAACATCTTGATTATGTGGCTTTACTGCAGGAAGTTCTTTGAGGTAGGTGGCCTTATGATGTGTAACTAATCTCCTAGATGCTTATCTGAGCTCATCTTGACACCTAGCGATCACTTTCTTCTTCAAAATCTTCATTGTTCCAAGTTCGCAACACTTGCACTGCAGACTGTTCGTAGTGCTAGTGAGTCCACACGCTATGAACTTTCCTATAGTGTGTGTTTACTTCCAAAAAGGTTTCCAACCTTTAAAATTTGCACAAGGAGTGGGATAAACCTTCCAGAAGTTGCTACAAACTCCTTGCAACATGAAATAACCTTGGAGAGATCATATGAAGATGCTAAATTTAGCTCAAGACCCAAATTCATCACTTAGTTTATAATTGTATGCAAAAAGTTAATCATGACAAAAATGATATTGATGTGAAGTATTATCATGTATTCATCTTTTTTCTGGTACTCCTCCTATTACCCACCTTAGCCAACATATCTAGATTCCTTTTTGCTACTTTCTCTTTGAAGGGATACAACTTTTCTTTTAATTTTTTGAACTCAGCTTGACAAGCTCTCTTATGTTTATACATATTCTCGAGTTACCTATGAAGGGGTAAAGACCTCTTATCCATGATTTTTTTTTATCAATAGTCTCCTCATATAGGTCTAGCATATCCTTCAACTTGATTCGGGTCTCCAAATCCTTCTTTTTCAATTTGTCATTTTCAGTTCTTGCCTCTTTGAGTTGCCTCATGAGCCTTTTGAAAGTAGTATTACTTTCACGAGGAGGAGTGTTGATATCAATAATATCTATGGGATTATTGGAAGGATGAACTATGTCCTTTTGTTGCATCATCTTCCATATGAATATGTTGTTTAGCTGCTGATCTGGTGAAAGGTCTTCTAAATTTGACTGTTTCTACAACAACGGATGGGGACAAGATAAGTTTCTTGCCCTTCAAACTCCTTGATTTTCCTGGTGATATATCCATAGGTGTAAGTTCTTCCACAAAGGAAATTTCTCTGTCAGGAGGTTGTGAGGGACCACCTACAATTGTTTTATCAGTAACCTGAAAGGATTTATCACTCCTAGTCATCTTCCTCTTCTTTCTTGAATCTAAACATCAAAAAATAACTCTTTACCATTCACCCCCTTAACTTCCTCATAGGATTCTATGCCTAAGGAAAGGATGGCACCAAGTGTACAACAAGAATGTAACAGAATGGTATTTTCTAGGAATATGTTGGCAACGTTTAGAACAACCCTTAACATCTTGATTATGTGGCTTTACTGCAGGAAGTTCTTTGAGGTAGGTGGCCTTATGATGTGTAACTAATCTCCTAGATGCTTATCCGAGCTCATCTTGACACCTGGAGATCACTTTCTTCTTCAAAATCTTCATTGTTCCAAGATCGCAACACTTGCGTTGTAGAATGTTCGTAGTGCCAGTGAGTCCACGCGCTGTGAACTTTCCTATAGGTGTTTGTTTACTTCCAAAAAGGTTTCCAACCTTTAAAAGTTGCACAAGGAGTGGGATAAACCTTCCAGAAGCTGCTACAAACTCCTTGCAACATGAAATAACCTTGAAGAGATCATATGAAGATGCTAAATTTAGCTCAAGACCCAAAATCATCACTTAGTTTATAATTGTATGCAAAAAGTTAATCATGACAAAAATGATACTGATGTGAAGTATTATCCTGTATTCATCTTTTTCCGGTACTCCTCCTAGTAGCCACCTTAGCCAACATATCTAGATTCCTTTTTGCTACTTGCTCTTTGAAGGGATACAACTCTGCTTTTAATTTTCTGAACTCGGCTTGACAAGCTCTCTTATGTTTATACATATTCTTGAGTTACCTGTGAAGGGGTAAAGACCTCTTAGCCATGAATTTTTTCTTATCAATAGTCTCCTCATATAAGTCTAGCATATCCTTCAACTTGATTCGAGTCTCCAAATCCTTCTTTTTCAATTTGTCATTTTCAGTTCTTGCCTCTTTGATTTGCCTCATGAGCCTTTTGAAAGTAGTATTACTTTCATGAGGAGGAGTGTTGATATCAATAATCTCTATGGGCTTATTGGAAGGATGAACTTTGTCCTTTTGTTGCATCATCTTCCATAGGAATATGTTGTTTAGATGTTGATCTGGTGAAAGGTCTTCTAAATTTGACTGTTTCTGCAACAACAGATGGGGACAAGATAAGTTTCTTTCCCTTCAAACTCCTTGATTTTCCTGATGATATATCCATAGGTGTAAGTTCTTCCACAAAGGAAATGTCTCTGTCAGGAGGTTGTGAGGGACCACCTACAACTGTTTTATCAGTAACCTGAAAGGATTTATCACTCCTAGTCATCTTCCTCTTCTTGCTTGAATCTAAATGCACAATATCCTCAACATGGATAGGTGTTTGTCTTTTAGACTGTGGTGTATGAGCAATATCGAGTTGAAAACCTGATGCAACTAGAAAAGTCTTCCAGACAGTGTTAGTCTTCTTCAATTTTTCCAATACTAACATCTTTATTAAACCAAAGTGAAAAACTCTGGTATCCATTTTCTTGGACTTAGCTTGGACTCTATCTGACATCTTGCCAATACTCCTGAAAATATAAAAGGGAAGGTTCATGCACTTTTTCCCAATGAAGTGTAATAATAATTAGATATGGTATTGATATACCATGTTCAATCTTCCTTCACACATGAAGTACCTTTGAATGACCATGAGCATCTTATCAAAATAATCCAGCATGTGACTTCTTGGCACTCCCTTCAATAGGTTGTCTCCTTGATATTCAGGTTTTTAGAATTCCTTGGAGAAAGAAGAGTTTAGAGACATGGATTTAAACGACTTCTCACCAAAATCAGGTATTTATGTGGCTACAGAAATAGACTACTCAGAAACTTCAAACTCCAGTGCCCCCACCTTAGTCTTTTTCCCATTGAAGTTGAGTGCAAACTTCTTAGCTACTTCATGATGTCCTCTTTGCATTTTCTCACAAAAATTGAGGCAACCCACCCTTTAGAAAAAATCCTTGAAAAATGGTTTAGAACGGTTGAGTTGCATATCATGTGGTTAAATTCTCACAATCTCTCCCCCTTTGTGGATCTTCTTGCCTTGATGATTGTCCATAATGATTGATTTGAAAACCTCGTGTACCCTCTTATAACAATTTGTTATGAGATATGTAATAAAACAAGAAATTTTAGGGTTTGTTTATAGAGTTGGCACAACTTAGGGTTTACTTGACTGAAAAATTATGGATAGCAATGATGTGAGGGTGAATAGGTTGCAAGTAGGAAGTGAGAAGAGAGAAACATAAATTCAATTGGATGAAAATTTCGCAGTGTCAGTTTGCAACGTAAATTGAACTAGGTTTTTATGAAAGAATGCAAGATTTTCCACGCCTAAGGAGAGACATATGAATTGACTGGTTAAGACCTTGTTATAAAAACAAGACCGTGGAGAAATAAAATAAAACAAATGGGGAAACAAAACACAGAAGATACACAATACAATAGAGACACAAATTTACGTGGTTCACCCAGTGTGGGCTACGTCCACCAGAGAAATCGCTAGGTCCTTCCTTTATTATTATCCAGCATATGAAGGGATACAACCTACATCAAACCTGCTATAACTTCCTCTTATTTCTCTCACAGTCTCCTATCTCAGAATACAATATTCGCCATCAACCATAGCTGCAATACATTTCCCTCATAAAAGAGGGTTGCCTTCTAGGGAAAAAAACCCTAACATAATCTCTATCGTTAGATCTGC
>ML778028.1:1252307-1272976 GCA_009831015.1 Picea engelmannii
TCACTGATACTCCCGAAGAGCCTTTCCAAGTCCGAAAGCAGCCCATTCTTGACCATCCAAATTCCCCTCCAACCCCTTTTGTGTGGAAGATGTTTTTCGATGGAGCTTCTTCGAGCGAAGGTGCAGGCGTTGGTGTGGTTTTCATTTCACCTTGTCAAGAGGTCATATCCCTATCATACAAGTTGGAATTCGAGGCCACCAACAACGTGGCAGAGTATGAAGCTCTTGTTCTGGGTATCAGAGCTGCAAAGGAGATGGGAATTGAAGAGATAGCAATATTCGGAGATGCTGAGTTGATTATTCAGCAGGTAAAGAAAGCTTATCGGGCCAATAATCCCCGGCTCAGAAATTATCGGAACGAAGTATGGGATCTTATTGATAATTTCTTCTTGGCTTTTAACAGTTTTTTCATTCCGAGGGGAGAAAATGCTTTGGCCAATTCTTTAGTTGTCTCAGCCAGTTTGCTCAAGTTTCCTCTGCCGCCTATGGTAAAAAATGATGTTGAGATAAAATACATGCCCTCTATACCGGATAATGTCAAACATTGGAAGGTGTTTGAAAATGATCCGGAAATTGAAAGGTTTCTACAAGCTATGGACGAATTTTCTGTGTTGCACATTGACTAGGATCTCGACCCTGAAGGGGACCCTCGTCTTGAGGGGTTATTAAAAAAGATCGCTAATCACCATATCATTCAGTTGCCCAGCAATCACATTCCGAGAGGACTTGTCCCTTTAGAAAGATTGTTCAATGGAAATGATGTTTCAGTAAAGGGCAGGGTCTCAAATGAAGATACCGAGACAACCGAGTGCAACATTGGCACACAGGAAGAGCCCAGGTTTGTCAAATTATCAAGCAGTTTGACCAAAGAACAGAGGGTCGAATATATTGAGTTGCTAAAAGAGTTTGTTGATGTGTTTGCTTGGACATACGAAGACCTCAAGACCTATGACACATCTTTCATTGAACACAAGATCCCACTAAAGGAAGAGGCTAAACTGTTTAGACAAAAGCTGAGACAGATAAACCCCATGTTGCTACCTGTCATGGAAAAAGAGGTGAAGAAATTTTTAGATACCCGAATTATTGTCCCCTTGAGATATTCTGAATGGGTGGCCAATTTGGTCCCAGTAAGGAAGAAGAGTGGAGAAATCAGGCTCTGCGTTGATTTCAGGAACCTGAATAGAAGCTCAAGGAAAGACAATTATCCTTTGCCCAACATGGAACACATATTGCAGAAGGTGACTGGTGCATCTAGGATATCCATGATTGATGGGTTTTTGGGGTATAATCAGATATCAGTTATGCCTGAGGACAGAGAAAAAACAGCCTTCACCACTCCTTGGGGCACATTCATGTATGCCAAAATTCCATTCAGACTGATGAATGCGGGAGAGACGTTTCAGCGAGCCATGGACATAGCCTTCATCGGAGAAAAAGATCGGTTCATGGTGATCTATCTGGATGATATCACAGACTTCTCGAGGTCCGACAAGGAGCACTGCAGTCACCTGAGGAAAGTCTTCTCAAAATGTCGAAGATTCGGCCTTTCCCTAAACCCCAAGAAATCCTTGTTTTCTATGGAGGAGGGGAAGCTACTAGGCCATATAGTATCAGCAGAAGGAGTGAGAATTGACCCTAGCAGAGTGGAGGCAATTCAAACCTTGTCGCTTCCCAGGTCGAAGAAGGAAGTTCAAGCCTTTCTGGGGAGGATTAATTTTCTGAGGAGATTCATCTCGAATTTTGCTGAGCTGGTGAAACACATCACAGCCATGCTCAAGAAGGAAAATGAGGTGAAATGGACCGTTGAACCCAGGGAATCTTTTGTCCAGATAAAGAAGGCATTGACTGAGGCACCAGTGCTGGTCAGCCCTAACTATTCGAAAGATTTCCTAATTTTCTCCTTCACTTCTTTTGATACAGTAGCGGCGGTCTTGTTGCAGAGAAATGAAGAGGGGCGAGAGCAGGCCATTGCCTTATTCAGCAAGGCGTTAAGAGATGCAGAGGTCAGATATGAAATCATGGAGAAATAGGCCTATGCCTTAGTGAAAGCTCTCAAAGCTTTCAGGTCTATGTCTTGCACTCAAAGGTGATCGAATACGTCCCTTCAGCCTCTATGAAGGACATCCTCGTGAAACCCGACATTGATGGAAAGAGGAGTAAATGGATAGCCAAGATCTTGGAATTTGACCTGGAAATAAGGCCTACCAAATTGATCAAAGGTCAAGGCTTAGCCAAGCTGCTGGCCGAAGCCAATTGCCAAGCTTTGGGGGTAAATTTCATGAACGAACGCTCGGGAATCTAGCAGGGTTAGCTGCCTGAAGTAGACCCTCAAAGAGAGCCCCCATTGGCTCGATGTCCTTGCTATAAGGATGTCATATATTTTCTGCAAGAGTTGCGGCCCCCAGATGGCCTGCAAAGAAACAAAGTGAGAGCTCTTAAGCTCAGGGCAGTCAGGTACTTCCTTATTGATCAAATTTTATACTGGAAAGACCCCTTGGGGGTGCTTTTAAAATGCATGGATCCACAAGAGGCCGACAAGATCATGGTTGAGTTTCACAACGGCCTATGTGGAGGGCACCATTCCTGGAAGACCACAACCCACAAAATTCTCAGAGCCGGATACTACTGGCCCACCTTGTTCGCTGATGTCCATAGAGGAGTTAGAGCATGTATCACATGCCAAAGATTTTCAGGAAAGCAGCAACTCAAGTCTCTGCCTTTGCAACCTGTAGTTGTTTCAGGACCCTTCCAGCAATGGGGCCTGGATTTTATTGGAGAAATCCACCCTGCTTCCAGTGGGAAACACAGATGGATCCTGACGGCCATGGATTTCTTCACTAAGTGGATAGAAGCCATCCCTACCAGGAGCGCTTCCCACAAGGTAATCATTGGGTTCCTAGAGGACCTCATTACGAGGTTTGGCTATCCAAGAAAGATTGTCACTGATAACGCAGCCGCTTTTGGGTCTGAGCCATTAGCCAAGTTATGTGAGCAATTCGGGATCAAATTGATTCACTCCACCCCATATTATCCACAGGGCAATGGTTTAGCGGAGTCCTCCAACAAGAACCTAATAAGGATCATCAAAAGATTACTGGAGGACAACAAAAGGGCTTGGAACTCGAAGCTGAAGTTCGCTTTATGAGCTGATCGAGTAACCCCGAAGAGATCTATAGGCATCTCCCCTTTCCAGTTGGTGTACAGAGAAGAAGTTGTCTTCCCTTCTTAGTTGGCCATCCCCGTAGCGAAATTCTTCCAGGACTATCAAGAAGAGCCCAATGACATGATCAGAAGAATTCATCAATTGGTGGAACTCCAGCAGGCCAGAGAGCAAGTAATAGAAAGAATTCAGGATCATCAGCAGAGGATCAAGCGGGTTTTCGATAAGAAATCCAAGAAGGAGGAGTTCCAGATGGGAGACCTGGTGCTGAAGTGGGACGCTCCTAAGCAAGACAGGGGCAAGCACAGAAAATTTGAATCCCTATGGATCGGGCCTTTCAGAATCTCTGAAGTCTTCTCGAATAACACATATCGGCTACGAGATTTGGAAGGCAAAGAAATTTTCAACAGCCCAGTAAATGGGCATTTTCTTAAAAGATGTTTTGTATGAGCCTACGATGGCTCCTGTAATATATAAATATTGTCTTTTCTATTCTTCGTTCTTACTTTTATTGTCTCGGCTTAGTAAATGAATCCATAGCCCAATGGAAAGGCACTGGAACTGCAAAATGAATCCTTAGAGCATCACAGGAATGACTCTATCCCCCATGGATCCTAATGTTAGCAACATTTCTTGTCTTTGGTATCGGGATACACAGGTCTGCAGGTTACCCGAGGAGCGCCCAAGCGCAGCTCATAAAGGAAGTCCTTTTCTGACTTAAAATCAAGCGAGCAGGCAGTTCAGTCTTCAGCGGAAAGGTTTTAGCGACAGAGCAGAACATCAATTGATGGGTAATTTCAAATTAACTGGGTTACATCAAGTATAGCACTAAAGGTTTTAAAGAAGTCGACGGTCGGAATCCCTCGGGAGGCATTCGCGAAGTTATGAGAGTCGTTGATCGTAAGCAGTACAAGCGCAGTGTTGTTTCGCGAGCTCGGGGTTCGTGAGTTCAAAGGGCGAACCATATCCCTTTCGTTGCGCGAGATTCCGAGTTACAAAAAAATGTCCGGATGGAGGTCAACCGTCCCTGACTATCACGTCTCGGGACTTCGCGAAGGGAGAATGCCAAAGTCTGGTACTCCAACTAGCGAGGTCCCGAGTAGTGAAAGGCGCGAGTACTTGGGCCCTAGCCAACAGTTACATGTGGAGAGCGCTGACCAAAGAGGGAGCCCTGCCCGTATCGCCATCTCGGGGAGCAGGAGTTGAAGAAGAGGAACCAAGGGTCTCCGACTCATGAGTCGCGAAATGAAAAGCGCCCAAAGGCGGGCCCGCATTATCAAGGAGCAGTTTCAGTCGTCGATCTAAAGAGGACACCTGGCGCGTGATTGGGCTCCCCGCCTTCTCACCCATCGCGATTTTGAAGCTCAAGAAGCAGCTCCCTCATATCCCTGACGCGCGATGTGACGAGAGCATCCAGGACCTGGGGCCCACAACAGCGCCGGGTGAATTTAGGATCGTCAGATCTAGAGGGATACGTGGCTCCAGATTAAGCCACCTCGGCGTTTCACTCATCGCAATTTCAAGAAGAAGGGATCAACCCCTTCCTATTTGCGAACGCCGAAAGCACATTTGAAAGTAAGCACCGGGTCACAACCTGTGGTCACTGAGGAGAGGAAAGGGTTGCGCGAAAGGGGCCAAGGGTGTCGGTTTTCAGTCACAGAGAGGCCCGTCATGACCTCCAGTTGCCATCAGATCCGACCTCGATCCTGGTCTTCGCTTGGAGTAAATGAAGGCAAGAAGGGGTGGTTGAGACCTCTCTTCATTCATTAAGTGTGAAATATGGAGGGTATGGTAAGCGGTCCGCTCGAGAGGGTCCTGTGTACCCTTTCTTTCAGAAAAGCAATGCCGAGTCCTCGACTAGCCGGAGGAGGCCTGCACACGCTAACCCGGCATTTACTGGCTCAGCTACTCCCCCTGCAAAAGCCATGCGCAGTTAATGAGGTGTCCAACAAAGAATATCAGTATGAGTTCGACTGAAAAGACATCAAGCCTTGGGCAACTGGGCACGCCTCTGTTAGGCGATTTCTCTGAGTATATAAGCTCAGTCTTGGTATTTTTGTAAGGGATCAATGGTAGAGCAGAGCTCCTTGCTGTAAAGTTTAACAGACATTCTAGTTTGTTGGATATGCATCTGTATATGAGATATCTTGTTATATGACAGACAGTTTTCCTTTTTTATCTTTGTTTTCGTCTAATACCAGAGGGTTCATGATCGAATGCTTCGCATGAATTAGTACAGTTTTGTTATGACAAATGATTTGTTGTTGCATTTATGTCTTCGTTGGTTTCCTGCATTTGGGTGTAAGAAGATCTTGCCTTCAGATGTTTTCTCTCACGGCCTGTTAGAAACCTGTTGTTTATGACAGACTTTCGCTTCCCTCCTATATAATCCTCCGTCTGCTCACCTTTTACTACAACTCACTGTCTGGAGTTTATGAAGACCTCACTCGCTTATGTATGCCTAGCCTAGTTTGGAGTTGGAATGATATCGTTTTGAGTTGGCTTCCATTCGGTCACCCCATCTATAAAAAAACCGTGACATAAAACCGATGGGCATCGGGCTCTGCTCCTGATAGCAATCCAGGAGTGACTTCCGTCACTAACAAAATGAAGCCCCTGAATCTACTACCCAAGACTCAGAAATATTATCTACAAAAAGAATCAAACCATCTTGTAACACATCACCTGTTACATTTGCTTCTTGATTTCTCTCCTCTTGTCCATCTCTTTGTTTCTTTGGAGCTCTGCAGTCTTTCTTCAAATGTCCTTTCTTCCCACAATTCCAACACTCTATCTTTCCAAGTCTGGATTTGGATCTGCCCTTCCTAGAATTCCCACGGTTCCCGAAACCCTTTCCTCTATCCTTTTGTCCCTGTTCTCCATGTTCAACGCATTTCCTAATGTCTCACCTGTGCTTTTCCGTCGCATTTCCTCACTAAGGATAACACCAACAACATCATCAAATTTTGAAGTATTTGAACTAGAGACAGAGTTACTTACAACCATGACCAAGCCATTCCATCTTTCTGGCAATCAGCACAAGATTAGAAGAGCCCTGACCTCATCATCAAAGTCCACTTTTACAGAACTTAGTTGATTAGTAACCGTATTAAAATCATTTAAATGATTTGCAACAGACCCACCTTCCGACATCTTCATATTAAATAATGTCTTCATTAGAAATACCTTATTGGACGTCGAGGGTTTTTCATACAATTTAGCCAATGCATCCATCAAACCCTTTGTTGTCTTTTCTTTGGAACTATTGAAAGCCACCGACGCTGCTAGGCTCAGTCGTATCATTCCTAGAGCCTTTCTGTCAAGAATCTCCCATTCTTTGTCCTTCGTAGCCACTGGATTCTTTGATATTCTGCGCAATGGTAGGAATAGATCCTTCTAATATAAATAGTCTTCCATCTACAACTTCCATAACTAGTAGTTTTGGTCGTTAAATTTCTCAACCCTAAACTTTTCATCTTCCAACATTGCTCCCACTCGAACCAGGAACCCTCTTTTCCTACGAGTTACCTTTTGCTCTGATACTAGTTGTTAGAAAAACAGGACCGTGGAGCAATAAAATAAAACAAATGCAGAAACAAAACACAGAAGATACACAATACAATAGAGACATAGATTTACGTGGTTCACCCAGTGTGGGCTACGTCCACCAGATAAATTGCCAGGTCCTTCCTTCATTATTATCCAGCATATGAAGGGATACAACCTACAACAAACCCGTTGTAACTTCCTCTTCTTTCTCTCACAGTATCCTATCTCAGAATATAATATTTGCCATCAACCATAGCCACAATACATTTACCTCATAAAAGAGGGTTACCTTCTAGGGAAAAAAACCCTAACATAATCTCTATCGTTAGATCTGCGACCTTATAATGAATGGTCCAGATTTATAATGAAATTACAATATACATTTACAAGGCAATTTTTCCTTCGGGGGCTTCACCCCTGAACCCTCGCTGGGGGCCCGCTTGCCCCCAGACCCTCCAGCCGGGGGGATAGCCCCCTCGGACCCCGCAGAGGGGGTACCCCCCCTCTGCACTCCCCCGCATGGAAGAGTGTACATACTTCTGGGGTGTAAATACTTCATGGGGTATAAACACGACTGAAAGTAAAAGACCTCTAAATCAGGAAGATAATCAGGCTCCACAACCAAAAAACCTCGGCCCTGGATGAATCTCGACTAAAAAGGGTTTGATCTATCAAGAAACAAAGGGTTCATAGTGCATAGTCTGCAACACACATTTTGCAGTGCAGAGTTGTAATGGAAATTTTACAACGCAGCTTTGGCAGTGGATAATGTTATTGTTTGCAAGGGGAAACTATAAGATGAACCTGTGAATCTTGAAAAATATCCAGGGTTTAGGACACTAAAGTTGTGGGTTTTAATGGTGCAGAGAGTTGACAACGCATAGAACATTTAGCAGTTTGCAGCGCACGAAAAATATACAACAGTTTTACATTTTCAATCAACCATTTAAGCAGCATGCAATCACCAAAGGAGTACCTGGTGTGTCTGAACTTGGGCTGGTGTTTCATGAAATTGAGTAGGACTTAAGTGGAAGCATATGATCCTTTTCATCTACTACAACCAGTCTATAGTGCCAGTTTTCAAACTCTAGTAGCGCACTTCATTCAAACTGTTAGAGTTTTTCCTTGACACAATCCTAAAAATCATAATGAATTGATTGTGTTGAAGACAATGAGATCTCCCCTGACATGTCTTCAAAGTAAAATTATGGGAGATTAGTGCATAAGGAACTTCTTGGTACACTGCAAACTTTTAGGTGAGTTTGTAGCAAGTAAATCTAACATCTGACTTGACCTTCAAACGATTGAAAATGACATAATGGAACTTTTGTACACACCTTTGAGACAAGACATACGATGATGATGATTTTAAGACCAGGGGTGTGATTAATGTGGACCCTTACTTCTTTCATGATGATGAACAATATCATGACACCAAGGCTCTTTTAAAGACTAAAATCACAACTATGTTCATGGAAAAATCAAACATGAGTTATGACATGAGACATAATTTCAAAACCTAAAAAATTAAATACCCTATGAATCAAACCTAGAAATATAAAACTATTTTGACCCCTACACATCCTATGTACTAACATCTGGCTCCACAGAGGATGGATACCTCCCTGTGAGGCCCCAAGAACTTGCAGTTCCAGTGTCTTATCCATTGGGAAAGGAGTCATTATTGAAAGAAAAAAGAACTAACTAAAGACTGGTATTTACAATGAAATGAAGCCACCCATGGATTTTAGAAAAAATATTATCCCCATTTACTGGGCCACCAGGTATTTCAACATCTTCCAAATTCTGCAACTTAAAAGTATTATTTTGCAAAACTTCAGAAATTTTAAAATAACCAACACAAAGGGATTCGAATTTACCATCCCTTATCTTGTCTTTGAGCATCCCATTTTAGTACCAGGTCTTGTTCCTGATTGATATTCGGGAGATTTGTGTGTTATAGGATCCATGTCAGTGGCGCTCTCTCATAGGTATATGATTTTTTAGAGTAAGGGGCTTGCTACCGTGGTAAGAGTATGGGTTTACTTCCGCTCAGGTAAGAGAAGAATGGGCTTTAGAGGGAAAGCCAAGGAAATAAGTAAGGAAGGGTCGGGTAAGATGAGCCGTTTGAGGGGATAAAGGGCCAGGACCTAATATATGGGCCTCATCTTGAGGGACCACATTATATGGCATTTGATAAGGGGGGGGGAGTCCAAGCTGAAAATATTCCTTCTTCACCTTCTTGTCTAAAACTTTTCTGATTTTGTGTTGATGACTTTGTGCTTTGTCAAAGAGTTTCTCTCTATTTTTTTGTACTTCCACAAGTTGATACATCCTCATGATCATGTCATCTGGTTCCCCTTCTTGGTAATGAAGAAACTTTTCCACGGGTAAATATAACTGAGCAGGGAAAATAGCTTCAGTTCCATAGACCAACTGAAATGGTGTGGTGCCAATTGACCTTTTGGTGGTTACTCTCTCTGCCCATAGAGAAAACTTTAACTTTGAATCCCATGACTTCTTATTATCTTCCAACAATTTTCTGGTGATCTTCACTAAGATTTTGATGGAGGATTTTGCTAAGCCATTACCCTGAGGGTAATATGGAATGGAGTGGATAAGTTGAATACCAAAATTTTCACAGAATTTTTCCCGGGGATCAGCCTTAAAAGTTGATGCATCATCAGTAACAACTTTATTTGGGCAACCGAACCTTAATAAAATATCTTCCAAGAATCCAATAATTACTTTGTGTGTTGCACTGCTGGTGGGAATGGATTCTATCCATTTGGTAAAGTAATCAATAGCAGTTAGAATCCAATGGTGATGGCCACTTGAGGATGGATGAAGTTCTCCAATAAAGTCTAGTCCCCACAACTAAAAAGGGTCAGATACCACTATGGGTTTCAGAGGTAAATATTTTAGCTGTTGTTTTCCTAATAACTTCTCACATTTGTCACAAGTCCTAATATTTGCACACATATCAGTGAATAAACTAAGCCAGAAGTACCCAACTCTAATTAGCTTGTATGATGTAGTCCTCCATAAGTGATGACTCCCATGAAATTCGGTCATACTTTGTTTTTCCTCTTCTGGATCTAAACATCTTAAAAGAACCCCTAAAGGATATTTCCAATACATAACCTAATCAACAATACAATACCTGACTACTTTAAGTTTCAGATCCCTTACTTTGGTCTTCTCAAGTCTAGTGGGAGGCTACAAATTTTGTACGAAATAGATGAGGTCCTTGTACCAACTGCATTCTGCCAATTTTGAGCTGATTTTCAAGATGTTGTTAGGAATATCAGTTTGTTGATTTACAGAATTAGCACTCATGAAATTTACTCCCAGTTCCTTACAATTTGATTCAGCTAGCAATCCGGGAAAACCTTGACCTTTTACCATCTTGGTGGGTTTCACCTCAAGATAAAACTCCAAAATCTTAGCAATCCACTTACTTGTTTTCCCACCTATATCAGGCTGAACCATAATTTCTTTTACAGATCTTGAAGGAACATAAGAAATAATTTTTTAGTGAAGAACATATACCCTGAAAGCTTTTAGAGCTTTGACTAAAGCATAATCATGTTTCTCCATGATGTCATATTTGACTTCAACATCTCTCAAGGCCCTACTAAAAAAAGAGATAGGATGCTCCATTCCATCTAAATTCTTCTGAAGAAGGACAACAACTAATGAATCATTTGAGGCAAAGGAAAAAATAAAAAAATTCTTTGAGTAGTCAGGACTGATCAAAACAGGAGCATCAACCAGTGCTTGTTTTATCTGTTCAAAAGAACTCCTAGCTTCTGGTGTCCATTTTAATTCATTCCCTTTTCTCAACATGGATGTGATGAATTTCACTAACTCAGAAAAGTTAGAAATAAATCTCCTAAAGAATTTTATCTTACCTAAGAAGGAATGAATTTCGTTCTTGGACCTTGGGAGAGAAAGATTTTTCATAGCCTCTACTCTATTTGGGTCAATTTTTACTCCTTCAGCTGAGACAGTATGTCCTAGAAACTTACCTTCCTCCATGGAAAAAAGACAATTCTTGGGATTAAGTGACAGACCATACTTTCTGCACTTCAGAAACACCTTTCTCTAAATGTTGGTAATCCTCTTGATCATACTTGGAAAACATTGTTATATCATCCAAGTAGATAACCACAAACTTGTCTTTCTCTCCAATAAATGCAATGTCCATTGCACGTTGGAAAGTTGCCCCTACATTCATCAGACCGAATGAAATATTGGCATACATGAATGTACCCCAAGGAGTGGTAAATTGTGTATTTTCTTTGTCCTTTGGTAACACAGAAATCTTATTGTAGCCCGAAAACCTATCAATCATTGGAATCCTAACTAAGCATGTTACCCTTTGCAAGATATGCTCCATTTTTTGTAAGGGGTAGTTGTCTTTTTTGGAACACCTATTTACGTTTCTGAAGTCAACACATAGCCTGATCTCACCATTATTTTTTCTGATATGGACCAAATTAGCTATCCAATCAAAATACCTCAGAGGTATAATGATCTGGGCATCAAGCAATTTTTTGACCTCTTTTTCCATAATGGGCAATAACATAGGGTTGATCTGCCTAAGTTTATGTCTGGAAGGTTTGGTGTCATATTTCAAAGGTATTATATGCTTAATGATGCTAGTATCATGCATTTCCAAGTCTTCGTACTTCCATGCAAAAACATCAACAAATTCTTTCAATGGTTTGATATATTCATCCCTTTGATTTTCTGACAAACTACTGGACAATTTAACATATTTGGGTTCTCCTTCAGTGCCTAGATTACATTCTGTCAGATCTCTACTTTCCTTATAATCACTCACTTTCACAACAACATCATTGTTATCAAACAATATCTCCAATGAAACCAATCCTTTAGGAATGTGATTGCTAAGCAACTAAACAATTTTTTGATCTACAATCTTGTTCAGAAATTTATCAATATCATCATCTGAATCTTGGTCAATATGAAGAGAAGAAAATTAATCTATTGTTTCCAAAAACCTCTTTAATTCTTGATCATCTTCAAAAACCTTCCAATTCTTGACATTATTAGGTATAGCAGGTATGTATTTCACCTCAACATTATACTTAGGCTTTGGAGGTAGTGGAATTTTAAAATTATCGACAGAAACAACCAAGGAATTAGCTAGTGTATTAGCCTCTCTGAGAAGAAAAGATATGTTGAATCTTAAGAAGAAATTATCAATGAGGTCCCAAACCTCATTCCTATAATCTTTCAGTCTTAGATTCTTTGTGTGATAGATCTTTCAAACTCGATGCACAATCAGCTCTGCATCTCCAAAATATGACAATTCTTCAATTTTCATGTATTTTGTAGCTTTAAGCCCCAAAACTAAGGCTTCATATTCAACAATGTTGTTTGTGGTTTCAAATTCAAGTTTTTAGGACAAGGTTGTGACATTCTAAGAAGGATAAATGAACACTACTCTAGCACCAACACTATCCTTGGAAGATGCACCATCAAAATACATTTTCCATGTTTGAGCACCCTTTCTAGTTGTTTCACATGTTGTTGCTGACTGATTTTCTATTTATAATGATAACTAAGGAAAATCAGTGAGATGAAGGATACTAGATCCTAAATCAGTATCAACAACATAATGGGATGATTTGTTGGGTTGCTCTCATCACTGATGATATATGCTAACTGACCTTCTCTATACAACCTTCTGTGCTCACCTCCAAAGAATGGTATGGTAGAATAAGAGAGATCCATTTGCAAAATCCCTCCTAACCTTTTGATCCATGATCTAGACAACAACATCCCAAATTTGGGAGGGACATCTGCAACTACAATATCCATGACTATACTTTTCATATGTAGTTGAAAAAGAGTGACAACTAGATATTTAATAACTCCAAGACATTTTATTTTTCTTGATTCAAAAGAATACAAATCGTGATATGCTTTAGTAATTTCCAAACCCAATTCATCCATGACAGCCTTAGGCATCAAGTTGTGGGATGCACCTGAGTCCATAAGACAATTGTGAAAGATTTTATCATGCACATTCAAAGAAGTGTAAAAGGGAGGATATGAGTCATCTATGTCTTTTACCAGTGGTCCCAATATAACTGCAGGTTTCTCATCCTACAAGTTAACTGAGTTTGTTGAAGGGGAACAAGATTCAGGATGCAACATTTTAGAGATAGATTTCTTAAAATATTCATTTTTCATCAATTCTAAGAGTGGGACAGGAATCTTGATTTTCTGGATTTCATTCTCAAAATTAAAATAGGATTGGTATTTTAGAATTTCCTTTGTCTCTCGAACAAAAGACTTGATGATGGGCTGATTGTTTTGTTCTCAGGTTTCTTTATTTGGTGCAGCCACTGTCTTGGGAGGGGTATCTGATTTTTTAGGCTAAGTATATGTACTTGGTTTTCCCTCCTTTTGTTTTGACCTCAAATTATACCTTTTTTTAGCTTCATTGACTTTTTCTCCTTTACTTAACTTATTCAACTGATTGCTCATTAAATACTCTTCATAAGAAATCTTGGTTAAATGAGGGGAAGCAATTGTATCCCCTAAACAATGAATTTCTTGGTATGATTCCTCACTATTTCCTTCTCCATCATCAAACAAATTGTTCTGTAGAGGATTTTGAACCTTCTGATCCTCTCTATTTATCTGATGTCTCTGCATAATTTGAGGTGTATTATTTGGCTTTCTGAAATTATTTTTGTTTCCAAACTCTTGAGGATTTATATTTTCTTGTCTCCCTTCTAGTTTTAACTTAGTGAATTCATCAACTTGAAGATTAATACCTAAAGCATATGAAGATGAGGCTTCTGCCTTTTGTTTTCTTCTATCTCTATCAAATTTTCCCCTCAACTTATCTACTACCAGTATATTTGATTCAACTTCTAGAGCAACATCTTGCATATTGGCCAATGTTGTAGACCTTCTTTCTCTAAACAAATGAAAAAAATTTGGGTCAAAATCACTTTCATAGGTTATTTTAGCAGAAGTTTCAGTGGGTTTAATCTCAGTAGGAATTTTGTTGTACATCTTATTAAACCTTTTTGAAAAATCTGACACTGATTCACCCACTTTCCTTTTAAGAGCTCCAAATTTTGTAATGTAATATAACAAGTATTTTTTGTCACCCCAATGTCTTAAAAAGGCATCATCTAGGGCTTCAATTCCAACTATTGATCCAAGAACTAAACTTATGAACCATTTCCTAGCTTCTCCATCTAGAATTTGCACAAAGACCCTCATCCAGACATCTTCATTTTCAATATTCAAAGTATTTGCATAACTGTAAAATGCAGCAAGATGTTCTTCTGCAATGATATCTTCCTCTCCAATGAATTT
The DNA here is from genome assembly GCA_009831015.1 of Picea engelmannii. Lineage (NCBI taxonomy): Eukaryota > Viridiplantae > Streptophyta > Pinopsida > Pinales > Pinaceae > Picea > Picea engelmannii. The sequence continues at coordinate 1,266,391 of ML778028.1, forward strand.
AGGCATGTACTTAAGGTAATATCTTACTGGAAGAGAATTCATGGGATGAGGAAGAACTAATGGTGCATACCCAACAGCCACTATGGCAACCATTATGTTCTGAGGGGGATTAATTACTGCCATTTGATTTGGAAAAGGAGTACTCTGACTTTTAGGAGAAGTAGAAGGTGACTTAATAGGTGGAAATGAAATCTTTATAATATAAGGTTTTGAAAAAGGAGGAGTATAAGGTGAAGAAGATTCAGATTTAATAGAAGGTGGCTAGGACTTGGATAAAGCTGGGGGAATTTCAACAGAAACTAAGGTTCCTTCTTCTTTAGTTACATGAAACTTAAAATAATGGGGAGTAGGATAACCTAAGAAAGGGAAATCTTCCAAAATTTCAAGCCTAAACCACTTTACAATTTTAGGGGATGCAAGGAAATCAAAACGGTTGCATCATCTTCCATAGGAATATGTTGTTTAGATGTTGATCTGGTGAAATTTCTTCCAAATTTGATTGTTTCTGCAGCAACAGATGGGGAAAATATAAGTTTATTTCCCTTCAAACTCCTTGCTTTGCTCGATGATATCTCCATAGGTGTAAGTTCTACCACAAGGTAAATTTCTCTGTTAGGAGGTTGTGAGGGACCACCTTCAGCAGTTTTATCAGTAACTTGAAAGGAATTGTCACTCCTGGTCATCTTCCTCTTCTTGCTTTAATATTAATGCACAATATTCTCCACAGGGGTAGGTGTTTGTCTTCTAGACTGTGGTGTGTGAGAAATATCGGGCTGAAAACATGATGCAGCTAGGAAAGTCTCCAAGTCAATGTTACTCTTCTTCAATTCTTCCAGTACTAACATATTGATTAAACCAGAGTGAAAAACACTGGTATCCACTTGCTTGGACTTAGCCTGGAATCTATCTAACATCTTTCCAATACTCCTGAAAAGATAAAAGGTAAGGTTCATGGAATCTTTCCCAGTGAAGTGTAATAGTAATATGATATGGTATTGATATACCATGTTGAACCTTCCTTCACATGTGAAGTAACTTCGAATGACCCTGAGAATCTTTTCAAAATACTCCAGCATTTGACTTCTTGGCACTCCCTTGGATAGGTTGTATCCTTGATATTCAAGTTTTAGGAATTCCCTAGAGTAAGAAGAGTTCAAAAACATGACTGTAAACCACTTCTCACCACAGTCATGTATCTATGTGGCTACAAAAATAATTTGCTTAATAACTTCAAACTCCAGCACTCCCACCTTAGTCTTTGTCTCGCTGAAGTTGAGTGCAAACTACTTAGCTACTTCAGGATGCACTCTTTGCATTTTCTCACAAAAATTGAGGCAACCCACCCTTTGGAAAGACTCCTTGAAAAATGGTTTAGAATGGATGAGTTGCATATCATATGGTTCAACTTTCACAATATCTCCCCCTTTGTGGATCTTCTTTCCTTGATGACAATCCATAATGATTGATTTGAAAACATCATGTACCCTCCTCTTATAGCATTTTGTTATGAGATATGTAATAAAACATGAAATGTTAGGGTTTATTTATAGAGTTGGCACAACTTCGGGTTTACTTGACTGAACAATTATGCATAGCAATAATGTGAGGGTGAGTAGGTTGCAAGTACGAAGTGAGAAGAGAGAAAAAAAATTCAACTGGATGAAAATTTCAGATAAGCATAAATGAAGCAGCTTTGTGTAAAACTGAGGATTTACAACGTGCTAGTTAAGTTCACAGCGCCAATTTGCAGTGCAAATTGAACTCAATTTAACGAAAGAATGAAAGATTTTCCACGCCTGAGGAGAGACATATGAATTGACTAGTTAAGATATCAGCCCTGGACGAATCTCGACTTAAAATGGTTTGATCTATCAAGAAACAAAGGGTTCGCAATGCAGAGTCTGCAGTGCATAGTTTGCAACGCAGAGTTGTAATGGACAGTTTGCAGTGCAGATTTGGTAGTCGATAATGCTATTGTTTGCAAGGGGAAACTGTAAGATGACCCTGTGAGATATCAATATTGAAAAATGGCCAAGGTTTAGGACACCAAAGCTGTGGGTTTTAATGGTGCAAAGAGTTGGCAACGCATAGAACATTTAGCAATTTGCAACGCAGGAACAATATACAACAATTTTACATTTTCAATCAACCATTTAAGCATCATGAAATCACCAAAGGAGTACCTGGTGTGTCTGAACTTGGGTTGGTGTCTCATGAACTTGAGTAGGACTTAAGTGGAAGGATATGATCCTTTTCATCTACTACATCCAGTCTGCAGTACTGCTAGTTTTCAACCTCTAGTAGTGCGCTTCATTCAAACTGTTAGAGTTTTTCCTTGACACAATCCTAAAAATCATAATGAATTGAATGCGCTAAAGACGATGAGATCTCCCCTGACACGTTTTCAAAGTGAAATGATGAGAGATTAGTGCACAAGGTACTTAGTGGTACGTTGTAAATGTTTAAGTGAGTTTGCAGCAAGTAAATCTGACATCCGACTTGACCATCAAATGATTGAAAATGACATGATGGAACTTTTGTACACACCTTTGAGACAAGACATATGATGATGATTATTTTAAGACCAGGCATGTGACCAATTTGGACCCTTAATTATTTCATTATGATGAACAATATCATGACACCAAGGATCTTTTAAAGACTAAAATCACAACTATGCTCATGGAAAAAACAAACATGAGTTATGACATGAGACATAATTTCAAAACCTAAAAAATGAAAGACCCTATGACTCAAACCTAGAAATATAAAAATATTTTGACCCCTACACATCCTATGTGCTAACACCCACCACTCCACCTTCCCTAGCCATCCACCCTTTGCCTATTTTCATCTCCTCCCCCTTTTCCCCTCTCACCCCACACCCTCATTCCCCACCACATCGTCACATCCCCTTTGTCCCATCAAACCCTTATCCCCCTCTACCCATTTTTCCCTACCTCTACTCAAAACCTAGCCCCATCTATGCTTGGGCCTCTACCTCTACTCAACTGCTAGCCACCTTTGCACCTAGGCATCCAAATCCATGAACAATGACTGGAAGCACTACACATTACCTTTGGATAGTATCCTTAGCCTCTAAGAAATATGTTAGTTCCCTCACAAGTTTTTGATCATTGGGTATGGGTCACAAGGCTCTAATATGGTTGAGGGGGGGAACCCAAGCCTTATATGAAGTAATCCTCTATCCTAAACCCCATCCACTCTTTGGACCCTACCTTTTTCCGCATCCCCATCTACCTTTGGGCCACTAATGCCCTCTTCCATTGGGTCATTTCCTCTACCCTAACCATTATCATACCAGGTCCAGAGTTCCCCCTTGGGACCTCATAAACTCTACCCCTGGACCCTCTTCCATAGTTCCCTATTCCTTCCTTATCCCCTCTGCCTTAGGGCCCTATTTATATCCCTAGGTGGATTCACACCATTTTCCCATATGTCTGGGCCCCCTTCACCCTAGGACTCACATTCCCTTATCCCATAACCTTAGCCATGGCCCCTCATTTGTAACCCTAGCCCCAACCACAAGTATTATCCACCAATTCCATAGATGTTATATCACTAATCTTGGATCCTTCATTGATGGATCCCAAATCTCCTCTTCCTCTTCCACATAGTCCGAACCACCCTCACTAAAACCCCCTCTTCCCTTGGCGCCAATCTCTTGGACCCTAGATCCATCTGTACTTGGCCCCCCACCTCTATTTGACACATATATCCCTTTACCCCTGAGCCACTTTCCTCCTACATCGATTGGAACCTATACCTTATGCCCCTAGGGCCCAACAACCCACACTTTTTCCTTGAGACCAAAGTATCTGACACCCCTAGGCTCCTCCACACATGGGCCCCTACCTCCACTATTAGGCATATTTTCCCCTATCCCCTCAAACCCCTTAACCATTAATCCCAAGCTCATTCCCCTATCCCCCTCCACCCCTAGGCCCATACCCCTTTCCATGAGTCCCTTCCACTACAGGCTTCCAACCTCTACCCCCATCCCACTTCCCCACCGAGCCCCTATCTCCATCAAGCTCATATCTCTCTCTACCCCTCCATCCCCAAATTTTCTTAGATCTAGCTATGTATACCCTTGAGCCCCTACCTCTTCTTTTCTACTATCCCCCTATGTGCCTAGGGACCCTACCTCCACTTGAACCCTAGTCCAATCTACCCCTGGGCCCCCACCTTCGCTCGACCCCTAACCCCGTTTACACATGGGACTGAAGGTCCATATGCACATACCACTTCCACGAGGCCCCACACCCCTTGCACCTTCATCCTAATTACCTATTCATTTTCCTAGTCCTCAAACCACCTTAAATACTATGCCCCCATTCCCTAGTTTCCCCCAATCCCCTCCACACTTAATCCCCCTTCTCTATCCCTAATATCTAAAGACCTTAATTAAATGTATGTACCACAAGAATTTTATTTGTCCCTCCCTTTACTCCTCTCCTCCTCCCCATCATATTGCCTCACCCCCCCCTTTGGCTTCTCCCTCGTACCCTTCATGYCCACTACTCCCCCTCCCCTACCAATCCACTATTCACCTCTTCTCATCTCCTCCCCTTTTCCCCCTCTCCATCCACCCCCTCATGCCCACCTCTCCTGGTCTCATTTATCTCACTCTCCTACCCATCCACCCTTTAACTCTTCTCACCTCCTCCCCCTTTTCCTCTCTTTCCCCACCCATCATGCACACCTCCCCTTGTCTCACCTATCTCCCACACTTCTCACCCATCCTCCTTTTCCACCCATACCCATCCGCCTTCCCTCTCTTCTCACATCCTCTCCCAAACCCTTTGGACCCTCCACCCCCTCTACTCTTCATCTCCACCCTCCCATAGACCACCACATCCCCCCTTCCCCTCTTTCCTACCCTCGCCTCCTCTCCTCCCCTATCTCACTATACTCTCTAGGTCTCCCTCACATCCTCTCCCCCTCCTCCTCCCTCTTGGATACACCCTCCTTTCCTTCATTCCCACCAGTCCACCTTCCTTATCCATACACATTTTTCCTATTCTCACCTCCTCCCCCTTTTCCCCTATCTCCCCACCCCCTCATGCCCCACCACATCCCCCCCTCCCCTGCATCCCATCAAACATATATTCCCCTCTACTCCTCTATCCCCACCTCTACTCAAACTCTATCCATAGCTACACTTGGGCCCCTACCTCTACTTTATTACTAACCCTCTCCATACCTAGGCCTCTTTCTCCACTTGTATCCTAGCCCCATCTTCCTCTAGGACCCCACACTACTACATATGGGCGGATTATTCCATGAAATTTTTCCACGTTTTCATTAGTTTCATCTTTTTTTTTAAACATGGCAAGATTTTCGTCGATATTGCCACGAAAGTTCAGTGCAATATTCACAAATAGGTGATTTTAACTTGGTAGGGATTTTCGTCACAATAGCGACGAATTTTCATGGCAATAGCGACGAAAATTTTGCTTATCTCATTGGTCGGTGTTAACGGCTAGTTGACTATTTGATCTATATATACCTGACTTTAGGAGACTTTGCGACACAATTTCTATAGTTGCGACATTGTTCTTGGCTTTTGTTTGAGCTATTTATTTTTTCCATCACCCAGCGGTTGAACAAATCCAATTCTCGATCTACATAGCTGGGATTTTGAACTTGCAAGGTTAGTATGTTTTTTTTTATTAATATACTCATTTAATTTGTAATTTTTTGTTCAAATGTCCAAATTTCATGTAGCTTGTTTTTTCCTTGATAATATGTTATATGTGTAGTTCCATATTTCATGTCTTTGGTTTTTGGATCTAGTTAGTATATTCTATGGAAAAGGGTATGTGGATTCCATAATATTCTAGGTTTATGGAATCCACATACCCTTTTCCCTTCAATTGTAGCTATAATGTCTCTCTCTTTTCATTGATAAAGATATGGAATTGCTCTTGAAACTCAACGTTGATCGGTGAAATTATAGTAATTGATTGTCATTTTCCTCTCTCTTTTATTTTGAAGAACTAACAAAAAAACACCAACAAAGCTTGATTGAAGATTTGATACCACTTGTTACATCCCTAGTACTGAAATGGGATCGCACTTGCATAAATTGAAAATAATATAGCAATGACAATAATGGTTGGGATACTTTCACACCTAATGGTTGGTTAGCACTTACTAATTCAATTAAATGAAGGAAGAAATCTCCATGATTAAAATCTTGAAGTTGATTGTTATATTGATAAATGATAAGCTATGGTATATATAAGATAGGGAGGAAACTCATGTTTATAACAATAAGATACATAAACACTAACCTAAACTTATGTTAGGTATATATGTTGTTATTATATAAAGAAAACATTTGTACACATGTGACCTTAGTATAAAGATGTTATCTATGTCGTGATTAGGCACATAACAATCACTTTTAACTAACTACCTTCAACCATCTTAGCTTATGGTTAGCCACCTTTAACTTTCTTGGCTTATGACTAAGCACCTTTAAGAAATGAACTTATGATTATATACCATAGTCTTCCAATATAAATAAAGTATATTTGTTTCAACTTTTTCAATAAAA
>ML778028.1:1296587-1315112 GCA_009831015.1 Picea engelmannii
GAATCCACTAATCCAAATCTACCTCTGTTCTCAGCTTAAATCATACATGCATGCACCTTAATATCCAAAATATCCACTTTTTTTTTTTTTAAACTTGAATATCCCACATTAAGTTTAAACTTCACACATGCATCCACTTAAAAAAAAAAGTGAATAACTCACTCTTCACTTAATAAAAAGTATCCACCTTTTTTAATAAGAAACTTCAAACTATAACCATGCAAAACTCCACTTTAATATAAAAAATTTATAACTCCACTTAAAAAAAAACTTTATAATCCACACTTATTCAAATGTTCCTTAAAAACTCAAAGCATTCAACCGATTTTCAAAAAATCCACGCAAGCAACTTGCTCAACACCAAATCCAGAACTAAACTTGCGCATGCAATTTATTTCCACGCTACCTTTCCACGGAATCACTTTGATTCCTTTCACTTTCCCACGAAAAAAACAGCTCAAGTGGTCTCTTCTTACCCAGCCTGCACAACAATAAACTTTTCCGCTCCTCATGCAACAAAGTTTCTTCACGCACCTTTCTTACACAGCTTTGCACAAAGAAAAATTGGTCGGACGTGATTTGTTCACACTTTGCCTTCAAACCTTCACGATTATCAATAAAACCTCCATGCATGCAAAAAGAATATAACCTTCATGGCTCACCCTCCAAAAATGTTTCTGCACGCTATCCAGGCCCTATCCCCGTGGCTCTGATACCAAGATAAAATATGCGAAACAAACACACGGTGAGGCTATGCTTGCTCACTTTTGTATTATTCAATGAAGACGGATTACATCTTTATATAGGAAAAGACTCTACCAAGTCGGTTACATGCAAACCAAAGACAACTAGACTCTTAACTAAGAACTGACTCTTAACACGCCTACAACTGACTCTCACAACTGAAGCTTATAAATGGTGCTTACAAGTGGCACTTACTCCATTATTTCCAAGTATTGGGTCTCAAAAAACGTAAAACGTTACAGTGGTAAATGGGACCATTGCTATAGGATATCCAGGAAACAATTCAATCCTTTGAATGGTTCTCTTTCATACACATCTACAGAGAACTCAACTCCAAAGCAGACAAACACTCAAAGAAATCTGTATCCCTCCCTATCGGAGCCTTTGCTTTTTATGAGTATGTTGATGGGGTTGAAGCGGAGTCTATCGAATTTCAATTCTAAGTCTTTTTGTAAGATGGTAGACAACAATTTTAGGAGGACCCTTTTGTGTTCAATGTAAAGCTGTAAGAAATGTGTTGTGCCTTTTTTTTTAGTGGCTAGGTTCAGAACAGACAAAAGAGACAGATTGAGAAGACGTAATATTCATAAGTATTGAATGTCTAGTAAATTTTCAGGTCCCAACCCAGTTTCAGTGTCGTTGATTTTTCAACCAATGTTTAATGCCCAAACCCAATTTTATATTAGCATATAAAAACTTAGCAGAAAATTAATTTTAGAACTGAAACACGAGGATTTTGAACATCGTTTATAACGCAGAAATAAAATATCAGTGCACATAAAACTCAGAAAATATAGACACAGATATTTTCGGTCTAACTTTGACCCTAGAAAACCCCACAAGGGGAAAATCAGTGAGAGAGGGAGATTTTTATTATTTAGGAGCTTCAGAGAATTTTGTTACAGCATATTCATCTTCAGAAATTTAAATGACAAACTTATCTCGACAACCGTACCAAATCTTCACACGGGAAAATGAGCCAACTCCTCAAAATTCTTTCCAGAATTTTTTGCAATCAAATACAGATTTGCTCCTCGATTTCTGTGCCTTTAAAATTTTGTACGGTCACCTTGAAATTCCTGCCAACTGCAGCAGCAACTTTCTGGGTGTATTAATTGTAGAATTTTCAGACCCCAACCCAGTTTCAGTCTCACTAATTTTTTAGCCAATGTTTAATGCCCAAACCCAGTTTTAATATCAGAAATTAAATACACAGCAGATAATTATTTCAGAACTGAAACATGAAGATTTTGAACTTCGTCTTCAACGCAGAAATAAAATATCAGCTGCATATAAAACTCAGAAAATTATAGACACATGAATTTTCGGTCTAACTTTGACCCTGGAAAAACCCACAAGGGGAAAACCAGTGAGAGAGGGAGATTTTTATTATTTAGGAGCTTCAGAGAATTCTATTATAGCATATTCATCTTCAGAAATTTAAATGACAAACTTATCTCGACAACCGTGCTAAATCTTCACACAGGAAAATGAGCCAACTCCTCAAAATTCTTTCCAGAATTTTTTGCAATCAAAAACAGGTCTACTCCTTGATTTATGTGCCTCCAAAATGTTGTACGGTCACCTCAAAATATGTGCCAACAGATTCAGCAAATTTTTTAGTGCATTAATGGTTGTACGGATGCCTTGAAAATCGTGCCAAACTTCCCAGAAAACCCACACAGCAATCTGTCTCAATTTTTGTGCCAAGAAAGGACTGTACGATACGGCCTGAGTGTGGTTGTCTGTGCCTCCTCAAAATCTGTGCCAAAAGTATGTTATACTGACTGATAAAATATGTACTGTACAGACAGAATTAAATGTTGTACACTGTCTCGATTTCTGTGCACACAAATCACTGTACAGACCTCAAAATGCATGTTGTACGGCCTCCTGTGTATGTTGAACCTTTGCCTCGATTTATGTGCTATTATTCTACCTTGGAAAGCATGCCCTAGCTCTCAAAAATGGTTTCTCTTTTGCTGCTCGAAAATGCTCTCTCTCTTGCTCTCTCAAAAATGAATCAACTACCCAAGACTGGGTGCGCCCCCTTACCCTAATCGACCTCATGAGGTAAGTGAGGAGTCTCTCTAATCCAATGGATGAGATTAGATTAGATGAGTGGTTGAGATTAGATGTCTCTTCACTCACCCTCACTTTAGTCATAAAGTCACCTTGTAATTTTCATCTCACAAATTAAATGACTAGGGCCCACATTAGGCACTTTCTCACCCCTTAGGCACCTAGGGAAGAGAAACACTTGCCTTGGTACTTTATTTAATTAAAAATTTAACACTACCTCATACCAAGGAAAGTGTTACTCACCACTCCAAGCTTGTCCCTAAAAAATACAAACTTGCCTCTACCCAATGCCTTGGTGAGTATGTCTGCAACCTGCTCCTCTGTAGATATGTATTGTAGCTCCACAGCTCCTCTCTAAACATAATCACAGATGAAGTGATAACGAATCTCGATATGCTTAGACTGGTCATGAAAAAATGGATTCTCTAAGAGTTTAATGCAACTCTGATTATCACAGTAAATCACAGTAGGCCTAAACTGCACACCAAACAATCCCACCAGCATCTTGAGAAGCCAAAGGGCCTCACAACTAGCCTGACTGGCTGCCATATACTCAGCCTCTGCAGAACTCAAAGCCACTAACTTTTGTTTCCGACTGAACCAAGACACAACTGTTGATCCCAATCCGAAGCAACACCCTAAAGTGATTTTCCTGTCACTGACACATCCTGCCCAATCCGAGTCTGTATAACCAACCAGACGAACTCCATCTCCTCTCTGATAGTCCAAACCATAATCTATCGTACCACAAAGATACCTGAGCACATGTTTTGTTGCCACCCAGTGCACTCTCCTAGGCTCCACCATGAACTGACTGAGAGTGTTAACAACAAAACAAATAGCTGGCCTGGTATTGACCAAATACATCAATGACCCGATCAACTGACGATACAAAGTGGAATCCACCAACTGTGACTCAAAAGCATGAAGCTTCTTCCAGTTGGTAATCATGGGAGTGGTCATGGGCCTGCTATCTCCCATCTGAAATCTGCTCAAAATGTCAGATACATACTTCCCCTGTCCCAAGAAGATGTGTCCAGGCTCTTGCCAAACCTCCAATCCCAAGAAGTAATGCATCAGTCCAATGTCAGTCATCTAGAACTCTAAAGCAAGGCTCTCCTTGCAGCTACTGATGAGTCTCTCTACCCCTGTAATGAAAATATCATCCACATGTAGCAGAAGAATGAGAGGATCCTCTCCAACCACGATGAAGTATAGGTTGAGATCCGCCTCACTCTTCTCAAAACCCAACTGCTGCAAATAGGCATCTATCCTCGAATACCAAGCTCTGGGAGCTTGTTCCAACCCATACAATGCCTTCTTCAATCTACACACATGACACTCTCTCCCATGCACCTCAAATCCCAATCGCTACTCAATATACACCTCCTCCTCAATAAGACCATTCAGAAATGAGGTCTTCACATCCATCTAGTGGATCTTCCAACCCATCTCTGCTGCAATGGAGATCACTGCCCTGATCGAAGTGTATCTAGCAACTGGTGCAAAGGTCTCATCATAGTCGACTCCCTCAACCTGTGAAAGCCCCCGAGCCACAAAGCAAGCTTTGTACTTCTCAATGCTGCCATCCACAGCATGCTTTAGTTTGTAGAGACACCTGGAAGTCACCACTGACTTCCCCTCAGGTCTAGGAACAACTTCCCAGACATCGTTCTTCATGATGGAATTGTACTCTTCCATCATGGAATCTCTCCATACCTATCTACTAGTGGTCTCCTCAAAAGTGGAAGGCTCAGACTCCCGAATACTACTCACCATCGCGATGTAGCTGCAAAACCTCTCGGGAGGTTTACTCTCCCTCACTGCCTGCCTGGGATTCCCCACTGAACCCTGTGCCTCCCTCAAAGTGTTTTGAAGCCACTTGGGCTTCCTCCTCTCTGAAGTAGTATCCTGTGGAGGGGACTCTCCCTGCTCAACCCCATCTCCTAAAGACAATGATCCTGTAGTAGACTCTGAAGTACCTGATCCTGAAACCTGTGGACCAGTAGCCTGTGAACCTGAACTCTGTGGCCCTGTCACCTGTGAACCTGTCATCACCGAAGCTGGTGGCACTAAACTCTATGTCACTGTAGTCTGTTGTGGACTCACCTGAATCTGTGGTGAAGACTGCTCACCCTTCTCTGTACCTCTAGACTTCCTAAAGGCTCTGTCCTCCTCAAATCTGACATCCCTCCTCAAGACAGTCTTCCTCAAGGAAGGAAGGTATATACGGAAATCCTTTGAAGTCTCACTGTACCCAACAAAGATCCCTCTCTCTGTCATGGACTCCAGCTTTGTCCTCTTCTCAGAAGGGACATATGAATAAGTGATGCACCCAAAAATCCGAAGGTGCCCCACCTCAGGCTTCTTCCAAGAGAAATGCTCCTCAGGAGTCATGCTCCCCACAGCCCTGTGAGGACTCTTGTTCTGCAGATAGACTGCAGTGTAGCATGCCTCAACCCATAGAAATAGTGGCAGCCCCTAATCATGTAGCATGGCTCTCGCAGCCCCAACAATGGCCCTGTTCTTCCTCTCTACAAGCCTATTCTGTTGTGGGTTGTAAGGAACAGTCAACTCCCTCCTGATGCCCTCTCCTACACAGAAGTCCATGAACTCCTTGGAGGTATACTCACCGCCATTGTCCGATCTCAGGACTTTGATTTTATTCCCTGTCTGGTTCTCCACAAGAGCTTTGAACTCTTGGAACCGACTGAAGACCTGTCCTTTGGTCTTCATGAAGAAAATCCAGGACTTCCGAGAGAAGTCAACAATGAATAAAACATAGTATAGGGAACCAGACAACGATAGTAGGGGATAACATCTGGCTCCAACTCAGGGACATGTGCTCACCGTAGAGCACATGAGAACCTCAGCATCTCTAGCATAAACCTGCAGACCTGCTCAGACTCAAAAAGGGCATCAGTAACAAACATGGGGTGGTATTGCCACCCCGCAAATATAATATATATATATGACTGAAATAAAACAATCAATAATGCAAGTGAACAAACTATCATGAAATGCAAATGGTATAATACACAGAAATATGCCTACCTACCTATACTTACCTGTGGAGTCAGGTTACCCCACCTTGGTGGGGTTTGAGGAGGTGCCCGCTGACGGGCACTGTGCGCCTTCTTCCCTCCAGTGTAGACAGGTAATAGGAGTCATTAACTGACTTTCTTCCAACCTTGAAAGGGCCAAGCCAAAATTGATTGTTTTCTTTGATATTAGTAGGCTTCCCTTTATTAGCATCCCACATCCAAACCATGTCTCCCTCCTTGTACTCTCTGACTCTGAAATTAGTTGTTCCTTGAATAACCCTGGAGTATTGTGTAGAGGGAGGTGGGTGGGACTCTGCTATAAATATTTCATTCTATGAAGGATGGATTCGTACATCATCTTCCACCTTCTTTAGTATTTTCGTAGTCTCTAATTCCTGAGCTTTGAGATTGTCCATGAGTTGTTGGTATTCTTCTTTCATGGGCCATTTAATATGATTCGAATTTTCCTCTTTTGCAAAAAGCGTATCTTCTGGAGAACATCTATGAGGAGTCAGCCTGGTTTTGTCACATGCTTTGTCATCTTTGATGGAATCACTAGACTTTTGCTCATAAGTTGTAGTTACAGGTACATTCTGGATACGACCAATAGTTCCATCTTTCAATGGTCCATCTGATCCTTGGAAAAAGTTGTCAAATCGTTCTTTCATAGATGGTACCTTGATGACTTCTCTCAAAGGGATGGTTACAAGCATCTTGGATAATACCCCTTCAAGGTCAAAATTCATGTTAACCCTTTTAGTATTGGATGTTTTAGGAAAGATTACATCCACAGGTGGCTTTTTTGTTTGGTCAGTGGAAGGTTGGTCCAACTTCTTCCTTCTATACACCTGGAACTCTTGTTTCTTTAGCTTTTCTTTTGATTCCTGGTCTAGTTTGTTTATTACCGTCATCCTGGCTGACCTGACTGCTTCTTTCATGGCCTCTCGATGCTCTTTAGTGGTGATATTTATTTGAGGGCCTTCTATGAAGTGGTCTATATTGTTTATTTGTTGATGGTCACCACTATTGCAAGGACACTCATGTTCCCAATGTGCCTCACTGCATTGAAAACACCAAGGATTTTCATCCACAATGACGATGTTTGGAAATTCTATGTCTTTGAAAACATCTTTGTTCCATTCGATGAAATTACTTACTCTTTGTATTGGATAGCCATCTTCATCCAAATCTTCAGAGATATTAGAGGCATCGTTGGAATAATCACCCCAATCTGTGTCCTTTTTTGTCAAGGGAAAAGTGGGGCAATCTCGAAACGAGTAAGGATCCACTGAAAATGGTGTTTGTTCATCTTTCTCAGAATGACCGGTTTGCAATAATGTGGGAATCCCCTTAAAAGGCAATTGGTCATTTGAGTTCTGCTTTTCTAGAAAAGAAATTTTTAACATTTCACGAATCCTTTTAACCCTTTGCAGGATACAAGACATACTAGTGCTTGGATAGGTTTCTTCAGACCTATCGGCTTCACTCATATCTTGATCTTCCAACATCGGTGTGTCCAAGACAAACAAGGCATCTTCAAAGTTAGGTTTTTTGTGAGTGGCCATGCCCAAATCCTCGGATGGATTATGTTGTCTTGAGGCATTCAGAACATTGTTTGTGTTTGAGAAAGTTGTGTTCCATTTCCTTTTGGAAGGCACGAGTTTTACTTCAAGAATTTTCAGGAATTTAGGCTCAGCTTCGGTGGCATCCTCATCACTAGATTCCTTGGAGTCATTATTGTGCGAGAGATTGACTTGATGGATGTAGTCTTTGAACTCAAGGTTCTGCTCAATCTGGCAAGCAAAGTCTTGTGCTTCTTCTAGAGTCGAGGGTGACCAATCTTTGAGAGTAAACTGCAAAACTCCTTCCAACGAGTTCAAGTAGTGTTGGAGGAGAGCTTCTTCTAAGAAACTAGGCCTGATCTTCTTGAGTAAAAGGTTGAACCTATCATTGAAATCCCTAATGCCCTCACTAGAGGCTTTGCAAATATTAGTGTATTGAGAGTAAAGGGAATCCATGCTTTCTTTTTCACACCAATCTTTCTGGAAGGCTTGTTCAAGATCTTCAGGGCTTTTGATGCTTCCTTTCGGGAGTCTATTAATCCATCTTCTGGCACTTCCAGTGAGTGAGCTCACAAATAGCCTTATAAAGACATCGGGGTGTTCTTGTCYGGATTGGTGAAACTGGAAAGCATCACAGAAGTCGATCCAATGAGAGCTGCCATAGGATCCATCTTCCCCTGAGAACTTAGGTATCCAGGACTCGACCTTCATGGGTAGATCATGCAACCCCCCTTGGGTGTTAGGTAAGCTTAAAGGACCAAAGAGTTCTTTATGAGACCATTTGGGAGAACTTACAGGGGTGACAGGATTTGTGGAGGTCAAAGTAGTAGATGAAAGTATATACTAACACCCACTACGAGTCGTCATTTGCTATTTGTGGAGTCGCCAGATGATTTGCTTGAAATCATCAAAGAAAAGGAAAAACACCCTAGTGGAGTCACCAGGTAAGCTTGTAAGATAAGGCTCTGAGGCAAGGCTTACCGAAAAGGTTTGTCATCTGAGGAGAATTGACTCAGTGTTCCCTCGCAATGGCGCCAAAATGTTATCGCACAGTTTGTAGCTAGATCAAAAGGATAGAGAATTAAGGCCAAACTGGCGTAACAGGAACCTTCCCCACCCAATGTCACCTCAATGGGGAGGTTCTTTCTGTTTAGGGAGGTTAACCCAGGGGAGATGTCCCCGGTAACCTGGGGTTTTGAAGAGGCTAAAGTAAAAGAGTCAAGGGAAAAGGTCCTCCTCACAGGTTACCACCAAAGTCAGAAAGTCTGGCTAATCAGCCAATAAATGAAGTGTATGCCCAATTGAAAACACCTACCGGGAACAAGACAACAGCAATATAATATATATATGCAGGCTATAACTCAAAGGGTTAGTACTTCATGTGACTATCTGATATCAATTAATAAGCAATGTAAAACAATAGATACCAATGAAGTCAATGTTTTATCAATTAGCTTATGGCAAAAGCATCAATTCATCAATAAATATCAAGATGACCAAGCCAGCAATGTATCCAACCAACACTTTACTCAATAAATGCTTTAAATCATCATTTAATTGCTTATATTCAACACTTGTTGCCTCAAGATGAGATAACCAATTGTGACGTCGGCCTTAGATAGGTTAGTTTGTTAGTTAGGGTTTCAAATTTAGAGTTTTGAGAGTGGTTTTGTACACTAGAACTTCAACGTTGGAGGTTAGAGATCAGTGCCTTAGGGTATATGGAGTCAAACAAGATAAGGGCAAAAGGTTTTGAAAGGATGAAGACTTAAAGACAAGAGGGAAGGGTTCTAAGGTGTTGCAAAGGCAGGGCCCTAGAATCAAAACCCTAGGGGAAAGAGGCTCACTCCAGTGTTGCTTAAGCAAGGCCTCGTGCTCTTTCCTCCTTCCTTAGGTCAACTTGGCAAAATGGCTAGCATAAATGATAAATTTAAGGGATGAGGTGAGAGAAAGTGTTGTAAAGACAAGGCTTTCAAACCCTAAAAGATGATGGCCCTAGGTGTAGATAACCTAGGCCTAGGACGTCACCCTCTTTCAACCTATAGACTTCAACGCTAGCTTAAGGGAAGAAGAAAGATGAGTGTAGCAAAGGCTAGGCTCAATCCCTCTTCTTCAATGGCTGAAAAATTTCTCTCTAAGGGGACATATAACAAGGACCTACTTGTGTGCTTGTTACCTAGGGTTTCAAATCAGTAATTTAATAAGCAAATGCAAGAAATTAAACCTACAACCATTCAATTAAGAAGTTTTGCAAGAAAATCACTTACATATCATGAAGAAAGCATGTGCAAACCCTAGTTGTAAACCTTCCTTGAAGAGAAATGCCAAAAGATGCCAAAAAATCTTTCCAATAACAAGTGCGCCTTACTTAGAAAGAAACAATACCCTAGAAGGGCGCAAAAATCAGACCTCACAAGTGTGAGTGAGTTGTGTTATGTCCAAATGAGGGAAAAACATCCTCAATATATAGTGTATCATGACCTCAAATTAATTTTAGGTCATTAAAAATAGCCGACAAGGCTACAAACCAAAAATCATATTATTTTACATTAAACTGTCAAATAAAAACCCTAAATGAGCAATAAATGAGATGTCAAACCCTCCTAAGGGAGACGTTGGCCCTTTTTAGGGCAAAATGCAGCACAAGATGACAAACATTGGCCCTCTTTGGGCCTCCAAAATCTGCCACATGTGCCAAACTACCCTGTCAAACTACCATGCACTGGAGGTGACGTCAAGGGCTCCTATATGACGTCCTGGGGCATCAAAGGGACACGTTCCACCTGCAGTGGGTCAACCCCCCTAGGTTGGGCTCAACCAAAGCGTCCTGGATGAAACGTCCTTCTTCTTCTCATGTGCAAAGGCTCGACCAATCATTATCCTGTCTCTACCCCTGATGGGGTGCTAGAAACAATCTTATGGGCTCTTCAGCCCCATGGAGGTCCGAACTAATCATCTCCCCATGTGTACCGGTCCAACTGGCACCTGTCCGTCGAGCATGGTCCTGCACATCAAAAACTTCGCCCTCCATGGGCTCATTAGTCACAAGGATCAAAGCAATGTCAATCACATTTCATCATTAATTTTATCAAATACATGCATAAAACCCCTTATATATCATTCAATATCTCAAAGACATTACAATGACCTACAATACAAAGCCAAAGAAAAAGACAAACTACCCTATTGGGCCAGCATCCATAAGAAAAAGAAAGTCTCGAGAGGGTACCATCCAAGCCATGTAAAATGAGGTGATACAATCAAAGGATGTCCAGACATACGGGTAGAGTGAGAGACAGGGATGCATGAGGTCACCTGTGGGTGCCTTTGTAGAAGGTGAGTTGTACCCGTCATGGATGCAATTCTTTCCAAGCCCTTTATTGCCTTTATTCTTTCTTTCTTTATTTCTTTTTCTTTTTTTTATATTCCAAGGTCTAACTAGAGGACACTGCCTTGGTGTGGTGACTAGAGCTGACAGTGTTACCCACAAGTACTTTCACAGAGATGATAAGGTTGGCTCGTGATGAGACCCCCTTTCCCTTGGCCATGCAACCAAAGGTCACTGCCCTAGCGTGGTAACCAGATAATGGCAATGTCATACTGCTAGGTACCCATGAACATAATAGGTTGGCTCGTGATGAGACCCCCTATCCTCTTGGCTAGGTCTTGTCTTATTATTTTTCTTAGGGTCCCTCTTGTTTCTTGCTGAGAGGATTTTTATCGCCTTCTCGGGGATCCCTGGGCGAGGCATCTCTAGGTTTTATTTTATGGCTTTTATTTCTTACCAGCGGCTTTTACCTCCTGGGCCTTTAGCCCCTTCTTCCCACAAGACAAGGTGTAATCCCACAAAAAGGTCATCCTAATGTTCGGACCAAGGGAATGGGATAGATGAGTGGGAGATAAGATGTAAGAATGATGATATGATGGGAGCGGACAATGGCTCTTCAAAATCCCCCCTAGTGGCTAACTGAAACCTATGGGTACAAGCTTGCTAGGGTACCCTGTCAATCCCCCCAACTTTGGTCAAGAGGGTTAATGTAAGATCCAAGCAGTCGTCAGAAATGAAAGAAATTTTATGCATATATCTGAAGGTTAGAATGATCAAATATGACACATACCATGATACCTGGACCAATTACCTCATGGAGCAAGAGTCTTCTCCGATACAAGTCCAAGCCGAAGGTGATGGATGTTGTTGCTGTTGACAGGACAAGTCTGATGAAGAAGAAGAAAGATGGGCCCTCCAGGGCCATGCTCAGGTCAATCCTACTCTCGGTACTCCATGTCTGGGACCTGTGGGCCTCGAGACATGATCTCCTAGTTATCCCTAGAAATAAGGAATAACAGGTACCACAACAGGATGAGTAGTGGTATTCTCCACAATATCCCACAACTTGTTTTCTTGCAAAAGCAAGATCATCCTCTCCTTCCAAGCACCAAAATTTGCTGCCCCATCAAGTCTGTCCTCAACTCTCAAACCAATAGCCATTGACCCTTTTCTACTAAAAATAACAAATTCAAAAATCTGCCCTGTGAAGTGACTGCTATCCCAACTTTCTGTCTGCTGAAATCTCTACTTCCCTTCAACTCAGCTCTGATACCATGTAGAATTTTCAGACCCCAACCCAGTTTCAGTCTCGCTGATTTTTCAGTGAATGTTTAATGCCCAAACCCAGTTTTAATATCAGCAATTAAATACACAGCATAAAATTATTTCAGAACTAAAACATGAGGATTCTGAACTTCATTTTCAACACAGAAATAAAATATTAGCAGCATATAAAACTCAGAAAATTATAGACACATGAATTTTCAGTCTAACTTTGACCCTGGAAAAACCCACAAGGGGAAAACCAGTGAAGGAGGGAGATTTTTATTATTTAGGAGCTTCAGAGAATTCTGTTACAGCATATTCATCTTCAGAAATTTAAATGACAAACTTATCACGACAACCGTGCCAAATCTTCACACAGGAAAATGACCCAACTCCTCAAAATTCTTTCCAGAATTTTCTGCAATCAAAAACAAGCCTACTCCTCGATTTCTATGCCTCCAAAATGTTGTATGGTCACCTCAACATACGTGCCAACAGCTTCAGCAAATTTCTAGGTGCATTAATGGTTGTACGGCCGCCTTGAAAACTGTGCCAAACTTCCCAGAAAACACACACAGCAATCTGTCTCAATTTATGTGCTAAGAAAGGACTGTACTGACCTATACGGAATCCGTACGGTACGGCCTAAGTGTGCCTGTATGTCCCTCCTCGAAATTTGTGCCAAAAGTATGTTGTATGGACTGATAAAATCTGTACCGTACGGACAAAATTAAATGTTGTATGTTGTCTCGATTTCTGTGCACACAAATGACTGTACGGACCTCAAAATACAAGTTGTACGGCCTCCTGTGTATGTTGAACCTTTGCCTCGATTTATGTGCTATTATTCTGCCTTGGAAAGCGTTCCCTAGCTCTCAGAAATGGTTGCTCTCTTGTTGCTCGAAAATGTTCTCTCTCTTGCTCTCTCAAAAATGAATCAACTACCCAAGAATGGGTGCGCCCCCTTACCCTAATCGACCTCATGAGGTAGGTGAGGAGTCTCTCTAATCCAATGGCTGAGATTAGATTAGATGAGTGGCTGAGATTAGATGTCTCTTCACTCACCCTCACTTTAGTCATAAAGTCACCTTTTAATTTGCATCTCACAAATTAAATGACTGGGGCCCACATTAGGCACTTTCTCACCCCTTAGGCGCCTAGGGAAGAGAAACACTTGCCTTGGTACTTTATTTAATTAAAAATTTAACATTAATGTCTATACGGTCTCCTAGAAAACTGTGCCACACTTTCCAGAAATTACACACAGCAACATGCCTCGATTTCTATGCAATAAAGAGGTTGTACAGACTGTGTAAATCCGTACTGTACGGACAGAGTACAGTTGTTGTTCCCTCCTTGAAATCTGTGCCAAAACTGGACCGTACGGACCGAGTAAATCCGTACTATACGGCCAGTAATAAATGTTGCTCCCTTTACTTGATTTATGTGCTCCCATGAGACTGTACGGACCTTGGAATCTGTGTTGTACGGCCTCCTGTGAATGCTGAACTCCTTGCCTCGAAATCTGTGCTAGTTGGTTGTCTTGGGATGCATGCCCTAGCTCTCAGAAATGGCTGCTCTCTTGCTGCTCGAAAATGCTCTCTCTCTTGCTCTCTTAAAATGAACCAACAACCCAACAATGGATGCGTCCTCCTACCCTAATCGACCTCATGAGGTAGGTGAGGAGTTTTATAATCCAATGGTTGAGATTAGATTAGATGTGTTGTTGATATTTAATGTCTCTTCATTCACTCTCACTAAAGTCATAAAGTCACCTTTTAATTTTCATCTCACAAATTAAATGACTAGGGCCCACATTAGGCACTTTCTCACCCCTTAGGCGCCTAGGTATGAGAAAAACTTGCCTAGGTACTTTATTTAATTAAAAATTTAACACTCCCTCTTACCGAGGAAAGTGTTACTCACCACTCCAAGCTTGTCCCTAAAAAATACAAACTTGCCTCTGCCCAATGCCTTGGTGAGTATGTCTGCAACCTGCTCCTCTGTAGATATGTATTGTAGCTCCACAGCTCCTCTCTGAACATAGTCACGGATGAAGTGATAACGAATCTCGATATGCTTAGACCGGTCATGAAAAACTGGATTCTCCGAGAGTTTAATGCAACTCTGATTATCACAGTAAATCACAGTAGGCCTCAACTACACACCAAACAATCCCACAAGCATCTTGCGAAGCCAAAGGGCCTCACAACTGGCCTGACTGGCTGCCATATACTCAGCTCTGCAGAACTCAAAGCCACTAACTTTTGTTTCCGACTGAACCAAGACACAACTGTTGATCCCAATCCAAAACAGCACCCTGAAGTGTTTTCCTGTCATTGACACATCCTGCCCAATCCGAGTCTGTATAGCCAACCAGACGAACTCCATCTCCTCTCTGATA
The DNA here is from genome assembly GCA_009831015.1 of Picea engelmannii. Taxonomy (NCBI): domain Eukaryota; kingdom Viridiplantae; phylum Streptophyta; class Pinopsida; order Pinales; family Pinaceae; genus Picea; species Picea engelmannii. Next base: position 1,311,018 of record ML778028.1, read on the forward strand.
GTTCAGACCAAAATCTATTGTACCACAAAGATACCTGAGCACATGTTTTGCTTCCACCCAGTGCACTCTCCTAGGCTCCACCATGAACTGATTGAGAGTGTTGACAGCAAAACAAATATCTGGCCCAGTATTGACCAAATACATCAATGACCCAATCAACTGATGATACAAAGTGGAATCCATCAACTGTGACTCAGAAGCATGAAGCTTCTTCCAGTTGGTAATCAGGGGAGTGGTCATGGGCCTGCTATCCCCCATCTGAAATCTTCTCAGAATGTCACACACATACTTCCCATGTCCCAGGAAGATGTGTCCAGGCTCCTGTCAAACCTCCAATCCCAAAAAGTAATGCATCGGTCCAATGTCAGTCATCTCGAACTCGGAAGCAAGGCTCTCCTTGCAGCCGCTGATGAGTCTCTCTGCCCCTGTAATGAAAATATCATCCACATATAGCAGAAGAACGAGAGGATCCTCTCCAACCACAATGAATTATAGGTTGGGATCCGCCTCACTCTTCTCAAAACCCAACAGTTGCAAATAGGCATCTATCCTCCAATACTAAGCTTTGGGAGCTTGTTTCAACCCATACAATGCCTTCTTCAGTCGACACACGTGAGACTCTCTCCCATGCACCTCAAAGCCCAATGGCTGCTCAATATACACCTCCTCCTCAATAAGACCATTCAGAAATGAGGTCTTCACATCCATCTGGTGGATCTTCCAACCCATCTCTGCTACAATGGAGATCACTGCCCTGATCGAAGTGTATCTAGCAACCGGCGCAAAGGTCTCATCATAGTCGACTCCCTCAACCTGTGAAAACCCCCAAGCCACAAAGTGAGCTTTGTACTTCTCAATGCTGCCATCTACAGCATGCTTTAGTTTATAGAGCCACCTGGAAGTCACCACTGACTTCCCCTCAGGTCTAGGAACAACTTCCCAGACATCGTTCTTCATGATGGAATTATACTCTTCCATCATGGCATCTCTCCATACCTGTCTACCAGTGGCCTCCTCAAAAGTGGAAGGCTCGGACTCCCGAATACTGCTCACCATCGCGATGTAGCTGCAAAACCTCTCGGGAGGTTTACTCTCCCTCACTGCCTGTCTGGGATTCCCCACTGAACCTTGTGCCTCCCTCAAAGTGTCCTGAAGCCACTTGGGCTTCCTCCTCTATGAAGTACTGTCTTGTGGAGGGGACTCTCCCTGCTCAACCCCATCTCCTGAAGACAATGATCCTGAAGTAGACCCTGAAGTACTTGATCCTGTAACCAGTGGACCAGTAGCTTGTGAACCTGAAACCTGTGGCCCTGTCACCTGTGAACCTGTCCTCCCCGAAACTGGTGGCCCCGAACTCTGTGTCACTCTAGTTTGTTACGGACTCACCTGAATCTGTGGTGAAGACTGCTCACCCTTCTCTGTCCCTTTAGATTTCCTAAAGGCTCTGTCTTCCTCAAATATGACATCCCTCCTCAAGACAGTCTTCCTCAAGGAAGGAAGGTATATACGGAAAGCCTTTGAAGTCTCACTGTACCCAACAAAGATCCCTCTCTCTGTTGTGGGTTCCAGCTTTGTCCTCTTCTCAGAAGGGACATATGAAAATGTGATGCACCCAAAAATATGAAGGTGCCCCACCTCAGGCTTCTTTCCAGAGAAAGCCTCCTCGGGAGTCATGCTCCCCACAGCCTTGTGGGGACTCCTGTTCTGCAGATAAACTGCAATGTAGCATGCCTCAGCCCATAGAAATAGTGGCAGCCTCTGATCATGTAACACGGCTCTCGCAGCCCCAACAATGGCCATGTTCTTCCTCTCTGCAACCCCATTCTGCTGCGGGTTGTAAGGAACAGTCAACTCCCTCCTGATGCCCTCTCCTGCATAGAAGTCCATGAACTCCTTAGAGGTATACTCACCCCCATTGTCTCATCTCAGGACTCTAATTTTCTTCCTTGTCTAGTTCTCCACAAGAGCTTTGAACTCTTGGAACCGACTGAAGACCTGTCCTTTGGTCTTCATGAAGAAAATCCAGGACTTCGGAGAGAAGTCAACAATGAATACAACATAGTATAGGGAACCAGACAACGATGCCGAAGACATCGGGCCACATACATCTGAATGTATAAGATCAAGTATCCCTACTGCTCTACTGTCACTGCTTGGAAAAGCAGTCTTGGTGTACTTTCCCAAAGCACACACCTTGCACAACTCATGGTGCTCTGAACTGAAATCTAGAACTCATGTCACCATCTCCCTCAGAACTCTCAAAGCCCCATGGTGCAAATGTGTCATCCTCCTGTGCCATAGCTCACATAGGTCACTGTTGTTGTTGGTAGAATGAATCAATGCTCTCACTGGATGGAACAAAAACTTGTACAGCCTATCATGTCCAGTACCAATCACTTTGGTCGAAGTGATGCTAGACCCTCTGGGGAAAATAAGCACCTACCCATCATGGAACAAGACCTCGTAGCCCTTCTCCTCAATAGTAGAAATTGACACTAAGTTCTTCAAGCCCGGAACATATGGAACCTATGTCAAAGTCATGGGAGGCAAAGACTCCCTCTGAAATGATACAGTCCCACAACCTACCGCCTTGACCTCCCAATCATCTCCAAGCACTACCTCTGCATCTCCACACTGTATAATATCTGTCAAGTGCTCATGAACCGTTGTCATATGGTGAGAGGCACCACTGTCAATATGCCAAGTATCTGAAGTAGTGGTCCTCGAGGATAGACACACAATCAAGGAAAATTTCCTGTCAAACTTGGTGGAAAACTCTTCCACCTCTATTGAAGTTGTTGTTTGTTTGTTCTTCTTGTTCGAACACTGACCTGCATAGTGCCCAAACTTATGGCATGTAAAGCACTTGACTTTGCTCATGTATTTATTCCCTTCACCTTTGGGCTTGTGTCCTCCCTTTGGACCCTTTTTGAACTTCTTCTTGCTAGTGGTAGCAAGAGCCACATTCTCCTCCTCATGACTTGTAGATGAACTGCCATGCACATAACCTCTCTGGGTCTCCTCCTGAACAAAGTCATCCCAAAGACGTTTCCAACCGGGAAGCTTCTCCCTAGCAACAATGCCCTCCACAAAAACAACCCATTATTTGGAAACTTCATTCAATGTTGTTCTCACAAGATCACTGTCAACTATGGATTCCCCCACAGCTCCAAGCTCATCCCTCACCTGTGTCAATCTAGTAAGGTATGTGACCACATTTTCAGCCTTGGTCATTTTTATGCTCTTTATTTTTTCCCTCAATACCATTTTCCGGTTCTCATTTTTACTCCGGTACAATTTAGTCAAAGACTCCCACATCTCATAGGCATGTGTCTTCCCCGCCAAGTGAGGAATCAAATGATCCTTGATGGAATCAAGAATAAACCTCTTAGTATTGATACTCTTATTAGTGTAAGCTGCAAGAAGAGTAGCATCAATAGGTACCACAACAGGATGAGTAGTGGTATTTTCCACAATGTCTCACAACTCATTTTCTTGCAGAAGCAAGATCATCCTCTCCTTCCAAGCACAAAAATTTGTTGCCCCATCAAGTCTGTCCTCAACTCTCAAACCTGTAGCCATTGACCCTTTTCTGCTGAAAATAATAAATTCAAAAATCTGCCCTGTGAAGTGACTGTTGTCCCAACTTTCTGACTGCTGAAATTTTTGCTTCCTTTCAACTCAGCTCTGATACCATGTAAATTTTCAGGCCCCAACCCAGTTTTAGTCTCGTTGATTTTTCAACCAATGTTTAATGCCCAAACCCAATTTTATATCAGCATATAAAAACTTAGCAGAAAATTAATTTCAGAACTGAAACATGAGGATTCTGAACATCGTTTATAATGCAGAAATAAAATATCAGCAGCACATAAAACTCAGAAAATATATACACGGATATTTTCGGTCTAACTTTGACCCTGGAAAAACCCACAAGGGGAAAACCAGTGAGAGAGGGAGATTTTTATTATTTAGGAGCTTCAGAGAATTCTGTTACAGCATATTCATCTTCAGAAATTTAAATGACAAACTAATCTCGACAACCGTGCCAAATCTTAACACAGGAAAATGGGCCAACTCCTCAAAATTCTTTCC
>ML778028.1:1316051-1346176 GCA_009831015.1 Picea engelmannii
GGACAGAAAAATATTTTCCTCCTCTTCTATTATGTAATTAGACATTGCATCATCCAATATATGAATAAATCCATTTTTATCATTCTAATATGTATTCTATTCCATACTATGTGTGTAAAAACATGGTAAAGGAGCCAAGGAACTGTTGTGATCAGAAAAGGCACCAAGGGAGTGCAACGACAGAGATTACACAGAGGAATCGAGGGAGTGCAATCATACACATTACACAGGAACTATGGAAGTCAATAGAGGCAGAGTTATTTTTTTAATTGAAAAAAGGTGAATCGTGTCGCTACAGGGGTTTGTGAATGTGGCAATTTGCAGTCGTAAAGGAGATACCTGTGGAGATAACAATGTTAGAGAAAGGAAGAGGCCATTGATTCTTGTGATTAGTAGCCACCCAGTAGAGGAAATTTGTAGCCGTAGTAAGAGAGAATAATAGACTGAGGGATAAAGAAGGATACCATCACTGTGAGATATCATCGACATGGGTTTATCCAAGGCCCTACAACATAAGAAATTACCAAGTTAGAGGGAGATTTAGGATTGTCAAATTATTTCCACTTATGTGGGATAGATTGCTTTACACAAAAAGTAAGCATTAACTTATTTTAAAGTCATAAAGTAATTTTATTCAATTGTAAACCTTATATCCTACCACCCCCTCTTAAGGATTACAATGTTGAAAGAAAAATACACTGACTGAAGGAAAACAAAAACTAATTGAACACAAAAACAACAGAAGTAATCAGAACCAAACATTCTTCAAAAACTTCTTTGAAAAACAATTCTTTGACTAGGTAGAGCTCCATCAAGCTTTCTCATAACCCTTATAAAGGTGTATCTCCTGTGTTGTTTCCCAAGTTCCTCGATTCCACCTCCTCAAAATCCTGAATTATGAATCTCTTGAATTATTGGACAATCATCCATGTTGAACTACATCCACAGTGCTCCATCAAGTTGTCTCATGACTCTTGTAAGGGTATAATTCCCAAGATTCAAACTCCCAAACTATCTGGACAATCATCCATGATGGGTTGTATCTACACTAGATCCCTTTATGTATTCAAAGTGCAGGCTTCTTAAAATTCTCTTTCTTAAGTAAGATCATCACCACTGTCGACATCTAATGGATGTTCAATAATGGCTACATTCACTACGTGCGGTTTGTCTGACTTTTACCTTGAGAATGTCATTCGCTGGAAATCTACAGTTCCAAGATGTGTGACTCATTTTCTTGCAATAGTAGCATTCCATCTCCCCTTTGTCTTTAGCCAATCTGCTACAATTGTTTCTTGAGTATAATGCCATCTCAAATTGTGCAACCAATTCTTCCATATATGTAAATTTGAACATCAATACAAGCAAGAACAGATTGAATCAGCTCCAAAATCCTTTCAATTGATCCTAACTTATAATGACTTGAAACCATTTTGACTCTTTGATATGTCACACTAGCAATCCCTTGATCCGTCTCTACCGACCATAGTCCCTTCCTCGCACAAACTCTATGGCACTCAAACTATTTAAGTCGTGAGAGTGGAAACCTTATCTTTAAAGGCTTGAAACTCTTGATATGTGTCTCAATAGCTCTTAGATTATTGAAGTTGCAAGAGCGGAAGACTCTTGATACAGCTTCAGACTCCTCGACTAAATGAGTTAGATCACTAAATGAGGAAAGCCTAGATAGGGTTGAGTCACATAACTAAGCTCAAAAGAAGACACTCACAACAACACAATATGATATTATCAATGAATAATTGATGCATATATTACAAAGGAGTTTACCTCCTTATATATTATTGTTCACTAAGAAAATTGTTTCCACTTATGAATGTGGGACAAATTTTTTTATACAAAAAGTGAACATTAACATATTCTAAAGTCATGAAGTGAATTTATTGCATAGTAAGCCTTATATCCTAACAATTAGAGCATAAGCAAAGTTTGTAGGAAGTGGTTGTGAGATGAAAAGCACAACCCAAAGCTCAAACTAAGCTCAAAGGAAGTAGTGAAGTTTAAGAGCGAGGGTCCTGAGTCACATAACTAAGCTCAAAGGAAGATACTCACAAAAACACAATATGATATTATCAATAAATAACCGGTGCATCTATTACAAAGGAGTTTACATCCTTATATATCATTGTTCACTAAGCAAATTATTTCCACTTATAAATGTGGGATAGATTGCCTTACACAAAAAGTAAACATTAACATATTCTAAAGTCATAAAGTAACTTTATTCAATTGTAAACCTTATATCCTACCACCCCTCTTAAGGATTACAATGTTGAAAGAAAAATTCATTGACTAAAGGAAAACACATACTAATTGAACACAACAACAAAAGTAACCTTAGACTCTTGATACAACTTCATTACAAAAATGAGTTAGATCACTAAATGAGGAAAGCCTAGGTAGGGTTGAGTCACATAACTAAGCTCAAAAGAAGACACTCACAATAACACAATATGATATTATCAATGAATAATTGATGCATATATCACAAAGGAGTTTACCTCCTTATATATTATTGTTCACTAAGAAAATCATTTCCACTTGCGAATGTGGGATAAATTGTTTTATACAAAAAGTGAACATTAACATATTCTAAAGTCATGAAGTGAATTTATTACATAGTAAGCTTTATATCCTAACAATTAGAGCATAAGCAAAGTTTGTAGGAAGTGGTTGTGGGATGAAAAGCACAACCCAAAGCATTCTTCCAATGATCAATCTAGAAAGAAACATGCTAACATGGTTGAATGCGAGGAGGAGGAAGAGTTCTATGTGTTCATAGCCAAAAACAAGGATTCAAAGAGCAGTAAGGATGATTGGTACGTTGATTTAGGGGCATCTAGAAATTTTAATGACAGTGTAATTGATTGGTATGTTGATTTTATAGAGAATAAATTCCAATCTAATTATGTTGTGTTGAGAAAGAGAGAAGAATACAGGATCAGAGGAAAGGGAAATACCCTAATTCAGCGAAGAGGTATGAAGGTAATGATTAAATGTCTATTATGCTCCTTGTTTGGAGAAAAATCTTCTTAAGTAATATAATGAAGCATAGCCCACACTTACATATAAATTTCAACGATAATAGGTGTTTCAATGTTGATAAGAATAGCAAAAAGATGGTTGTTGTGGATGTGAAAGAACAAGGTTCATTTCAATTGATAGAAGTTGAGAATGCAAGAGTGGTTCAGAAAAAAGATGGTTGTAATTTCACTGAAAACTCAGCCATGATGCCTAGGCCGGAGAGGTGTCTAGTGAGACAAAGCTTAAGAAATGAAGCGCTAGTATGATGTTGTTGTTGAAACAAGTCAAAATTAACAAATAAGATAAGGAAAATAGCATGTATATTATGTATTATCTACTATAATTCATAAGGAAACCCTCAGGGAGGGTCAAGATGAAGTGGTAAAGAAGAAGACTATCGAGAAGGGTGAAATAAAGAGATAAAACGATATGGTGCTTCCTTATAGAAGCAAACACTAAAATTTTGATATGTTGGACCGTCAAGATGTGGGGAAGGCGATTGCAATGAGCATGCCAAGCTCTATGTTGAAGGTGGAAAGGATAACTATTCAACGAACATTGCCTCTCATCCCACTGGTGAATCAGTGATCATATTTATAAGTTAGACACAATTAGGACTTACACGTATAATAAAATTCTCGTTGATAAAGTGATTTAATATAGTACTTAATGGTTATCTATTTGGGAGTTACGTAATATACTCTTCTCCTACTATTCAATGAGACATTGCATCATCTAATGTATGAATGAATCCACTCTTTCTCATTCTAATGTGTATTTGTTTTCTTGTCCACAAGTGTGTGTGTGTAAAAACATCCAATACATTTAAAGCATGGTGTCGATTGACAAAAATATATTAAAATAATACAATTTCTATGGTTTGAAGATAAATGTGTGATTTAAGGGGATTTAGTCTATATTGAATCAATTTATGCACTAAAATTTAGATCATAGTCATACTTAACCTATGTTTCACAATGGTCAAAGGACAAAGACAAAGGTTTGTGTGAACTATTGTTGGGGAGGAGGGGAGGGTTGACATACGATTAGCATGTGGTTGGCCGTGACATTGATTTAGGAAATTGCCTCAACAAGCAAACCTCATTCCTTAACAAATTTGGCATTTGACAACCTAAATTATTGGCCATTTTGGCCATCAAATACAACTTAAGTTTTGAATGATCCATCCTCCATGATAATTGACGTATTTTTGAAAATGTGTTTTTGATGTTTCAAAAATACTTAAAAACATCATTAACTATTGTGTGTTACTCCTTCATGGTGCTTAAATGAAGTTGGTGTAGTATAGAGGGTTGATCTTTTGCAACCATTAATACTCTATGTTATTGGTTTTGACCGAATTCAATCTTATCTTGTACAACTCCTATCTCTTCAATGTTTCTAGCCTTGCTCCTGCTTTTGTTAGTTCAAAGAGGTTTTTGATCTGTTTGATATATCGTGATGACATATATGTTTTTTCTACATTTAATTGTTGAAATTTTATTATCAATGGTCGTGAAAGCCACTGATGGATGGTATTATTCTGAAAATATTATGACATTTCTACATTTCAATTTAATTAATGTAGAATTTATTAAAAAGATGTAGCTTCAATTCAAGTATGGTTGTTATAAAAAAAGAGATGGTTTAACTTTCAATTTTTAATATATATAGTTGTTAGAAGGGAAGTAGGTTCCATCAATTTCAAGATTTCAATATTTAATATAAATATTTTGTTATGAGAACAAACTCTAATTGTGTAAATTTCAATCTTTCTTAATTAAAAAATGATAAAGATAAATTGTAATGTATTTGTTAATTTATTTGCATTTGTTTAATATAGATAGCATAATCAATAGTAAGAGTAAAAAAAATTAATTACTACATTGTATACCATTGTATAAAAATGATTTTAAACACATTTCAAAATATTTGTTTTTTCCCTCAATAATAAAACTTTATTTTTTTAATTACTTCGTATAATTACATATAAATATTTAATTTTTATTCCATAATAAACTCTCTTTTTATTTTTCTGACTAAAGTATATATAATGTTAAGAAATGTTTCTTTCAACGTATTTATCTCTTTAATCGATAATAAACTTGGTCTTTAAAAATATTTATTTATGCTAAACGATTAAAAAAAGAGGCTTAAACATGATAAACTTCAATGAATTGAAGGATATATATATATAAAACATTTTATGATGAGGAATGTCACAACTTAAAACATTAAAAGAATTTAGTTGGACGGGTGATGTAGGAGCATCCTACTCCATAGATTCATTTTTTGAAGAACCTAGGGGGATGTTTATCTAATGTTCATTTATTAAAATGATGATAAATTTGTAAGTGTTATCGAATGTATGAGAACATTAGAGGTCTTAGTTGTTAGATGTCCATGCATATTTTATGGAGCTGAAATCTCTTGGATATCGAGTGAGGGATTCTAGAACTTTGGTGAGGAATTTTTATAGGATCTGAAGTGAAATTAGTTCAGAATCCTTTCATTGTAAATACAATATGTCTTGAAGGCATTCAAGGTTGGATTTGGATAGGTTAGGCGGAGAGGGAAAGAAAGTTAGTGTGTAAAGGCTAATGAAGGCCTGAAGATTGAGAAGGACCAAAGGAAGGAAATCAGGTCCAAACAGGGTATGTGGAAGCCTTATATAACTAATGTAGGTTTGTGTGTGATTAATGAAGAATTATCTGTTTGTTTGTGGAACTAATACTATGCATAATTATCCACGTATGTGATATGAAATCTGTTATAATTTGTGGGTGACTGAGTTCTGGAAATGAGTATTGTTTACAGGATTGTAAGGTTATTGCAGTTAGAATCCTCCAATCAGGAACGAAGTCGATCGAGGATCATTGATCTATTCTATGATCAATGATCTACACATCGAAATCAGATTAGAATTTGAACAATAAAAGGAGCTACAGGAGTCGTCGGATCAAATCTTAAAGAGGAGATCAACGGTGAATGTGAATTTCGCATGGTGAACATGCTCAGAAGTATATTTGAGTCCAAGGGGGCCGAAATAATGGTCACCGTAGATTTCTAATCCACATGTCGCTAAGTTGTGGATTTCGAGGGGGTATTGTCTCGGGATTTGGAGCCAGGTCCAAACCCCCAGAATATTGTCAATCGTCTGTCATAATTCCAAATTAAAATGTAGTCGTTGATCCAGCCAAAGGTAAAGTTATAGATTAGCGCCTTTTCAATTGGGTTACAATCACAAATTCATGGTAAAGGTGCTAAAGAGTAAGCACTAAGGATTGAATGCTTATGGCTAAGCCTTTGGTCACAACGTCGGGGTCCTATAAAGAAAGGGGTTATGACTGTAATATGAGCCTAGTGACCATGTGCATGAGGAAACAAACCAGAGATCTATGTGAAGCTCGAATTTGATCGTCAAGACACCAGCGGACGCATTGAAAGAGAGAGGGCGAAGTAAAGACTCGATCCATAAATGTGATCGAGTACAGAATGTCAATATTTGATACAAAGAACAAATAGAAAAACAAAATTGGAGAGGCCCTAAATCTGTGAACCAGATATGTGTACTCTAATAGGAAAGGGATCCTTGGACAACCTTATGGAAGGGTATAGAGTAACTTGTTGATTGAAGGTTTCTCCACTGTGGGTATTGACCATTAAGGTCATCATTTGTGGTATCAGAGCAGGAGGCTCATCCCTGCTTGTTTTGAAATTGAAGGAGAAAATTCACAGGTATTTATAAATTGCATATTTAGACAAGACAAGGACATGTAAAATAACAGAGAACTGTTCAAAGAAGGAGATCTGGATTTGGGGACAGAGCCTATAATGCTCTGTGAGACAGCAAAAATGAAATTTATGCATGGAGATTTCATCTTTTAAGTACATAGTGGTTTGATTCAAAGGAGATTTGTTCTTGAGAGAGAAAAAAAAACACACAGAATTTAGTGCATAAGTGAATGTCCAGCAGTAAAAGTGCATAAGAGTGTAGTGAATTGCAGAGGAGAGTTAGCAGAAGGTACCTGAAGATTGAGGAAAAGCACAACTTGCGATCATTCCATCTAAGGGCAAAGTGAGAAGAAGACCAGATCAGAGAAGAAGGTCTTCTTAAGTCTTAAGTCTTGATGAATACTGGTGTGTGTATGCAGGTAGCAGCAGAGAAGGTATTTAGCAGAGGATTACAGCTAGATAAAGGAGAAAGGAGCAAGTGCAGCTCTTAATTGGAAACTTGTGGCAGAAAAAATTTGCAACGAGAGATGGTGTGAGGGAATGAAGAGACCAGTGGAAGTTCTCATAAGAAAAAGAGGGCGAGTAGAGTGCAGAAGCCATAGAAGAGCAAGGAGATGCTCAAAAGAAGGTTCTAGAGGAGAGAAAACCAAGTGATACCACGAGATCAAGCACAGGAGAAAGGCTTGATAGGGTATTGAGTAGCAGTGATTGAGACTGACTACAATAGAGAGGCTTAGTTGCAGCGCACAAGTGAACATGGAGAAGTTCACAAAAGGGAAGAAGAAAATTACTACAGATAGTCAAGGAAGAGATTTAGAAAGAAGCCACAGCAAGAGGAAAGAGGATGCCAAGACAGTAGGTAAACAAAAGAGGATGAATGATGAAGATTTTGACGGAGAAATGGCTGAGATAAAGTTACAAATCAGTATTTTAGAACCGTTGCTACAGAAAAAGATCAGAGAGGATCTGAAATATGGTGTGAATGTCAGGAAAAGAGTCAAATGGCATGTTAGGAAGTTGTTTGCCAAGAAGTTGATGCAAAAGATGAAGATTTGGATGAAGAGAGAAAGGAAACTCGATAGAAGTGAGCATAGCAAAGAAGTTCACTTTGTGACCCTGAAGAAGGTTCAATCCTAGGAGAGGATGATGATGATGATGATGGGATGATGGAGTGCCTGGACCAGCGCAAAGAGGAAATGTCAATGACATCAAGTGAAGAAGGAAATTGTAATGCTTTTCAAACTAATTGTTTGTGTAAATGTGAAATTGCAGGTACTAAAGATCAAGCAAATGGAGCTGAACAAATGCTATAAATGGAGGAAGAAGCAGCAGTCCAAGAAAACCAGGACTATGCTTATGAAGGACAACAAGAGGTAGCCGATTCTGAAGTTGAACAGTTTCAAGGAACTGATTTGGAAGAAGGAAGTTCGGCCTCATGTCAGGAAGACGGCCTTGAAGAAGGTTGTGAAAGGAGCAAGGTTGAAATTTCACAATTTTGTGAAAGGAAGAATAAAATGGGAGGTATAATATGTTGGTTGTACATTCTTTTATTGAGTGTTTATCTAAATATTTTTGAAGAAATTGTTTGTATGATTGAGAGCCATTGGAAATTGGCAAAAGAAAAGACAATGCATGTCTTGCAGATGTGCCAACATGGTAAAGGAAGCAATGATAAGGAGAGTGCAGCTCAAGACAATTCGGCCAATGGAAAAGAACCTATAAAGAGTATAAGACTAGAAAGCAGCCAAGAACCTGAGAAGAAGAGATATTGTTATCTCATGCAGCCAGGAAAAGGAGGAGGTTGACTTATGAAGACAGTCATGAAGACAATTATGCAGAAATTTCTCAAGGAAGAACATAACAGAACAATGATTTAAAAAGTCATGAAGAGATTTATGTAGAGCAAAGAATTATTATTTGGGATAGTGATTAGATTGTTGATTATGAGCAGAGAGTTGCAGAAGATGGGCAACAAGTACAAGAAGAAGCTCATGTAACAGAAATTTGCAGCCAAAAAGCAGAGCAATGTATATTGGAATTTGAGAATGAGCCCAAGGAATGTCATGAAGAATGTAATTTTTGCAATGTGTCTGAGTGTACATGTATAGAAGATGGAAGAATTCAGCTTTCCATGGAGCAATTGAAGGAAGATTGGACAAAGAAATCATATGATTTGGAGAATTATGAAGGAAGGTGGGAGAAAACTCTTGAAATTCTCTCCCATCACAAGGTTGAAACATTGATGGCTGAAAGGAAAAGATTACTTCAGGGTGATAAAGAATGTAATTTATGTTTTGATGAAGGAAGAAATGTTTGGCAGATTGACAGAGATCAGAGGGATAGGCTCGAATACAGTTCAGATTTTAAATTTATGAATTGGTTGCAGCAAAAATATCAGAATTTGAAGATGTAATTGTGTATGATCATTGCCATATGACCATGATGATCATGAAATATTTGATTTTTATTTTTGTTCAGAGTTTAGAGGAAAATTTAGTTGATGATTTGCATGAAAAGCAATGTTCCCAAAAGGATGGAATTTGGGATGAAGAAAGCAGAATTTTAACAACTCTTATGCAAGGTACTATTGAAGCCAAAGAGGACTGTAGAGAAAGTGAAATGGCAGAATTTAAACAAAATTTGTTCACAAATCCAAAAGAAGGTGACGACCATGATGTTGATGGTGGAAGCACAAGATAAAACAATTGATAAAATGATCCGGATTTATGAGCGGAACGAAATGAAACCACAGATTTATAATATTAACACAGAGACACAGTGAACAATAGCATAGATATAGTAAAACTTGACTTTTATTAAATAAGAAATATGTTGAGAACTATAAAATGCAGACTGAAAACACGCTTGCTAGAATGGTGGCAGCTTATCTCTAAGAAGAGATGTGACAGCTATGCTCATTCGCAAGAAGATGAGTACAATGAGGCTCTGAAGGCCTTTTTACAATCAACATGAGTGCCAAAACCCTAGACATCCAAAGGAGATGAAGCACCAAAAGTCATGTGGGCCACGTTGGAGTAAGTTCGTACATCAACTTCCCGGGGTCGTAACTTTTGCATACGATCTCCGTTTAGGGCGCACGATAGCTCGTTGGAAAGGTATTGATGAGGAGTTTCATTTAAGGGGATCAATGAGAACCTTCGGTTATCATTGAAATGCCCGATCGTGAAAAAACGTCGTTTAGGCCCTAAAAATGGCCCCAGAAGTTCAAGAACCGAAAAACTGTTAAAAATAGTAAGTTTCCAAAAAATTGTTTTGAGCCAGTTAGAAAAGGTGGGTGGCCACCGAGATCCTCCAGAATCAATCCTCCCCCCTTAGGAAGCAATGGTCTTCATTGCTTCTTGTGCCCCCATCAAATGAGGAAATTTCCGCTGAATTTGGCCCCGGGTGAGCCACTTGCCTTGGTGCAAGAGCTGCCCTGCTTTGACAACTCGATAAAGATGGATCCTCTGCTGGCGAGTGCCCTTGACCTGTGTCCACGATCTAATCAGTAGATCAATCAGGGTTGAGCTCTATTGGTGTCAATTGCTCTGTTATCTTCGAGGTGTCCAATAATGGTGGAAAATAAGGTCGAAGGAGGTCCACATTGAACACTAGGTGCAAGCCAAGGAAGGGGGGAAGGTTGAGCTCAAAAGCATTGTCACCCACAACCTTGATGATGGTGTAGGGTCCATAACGGAGTGGACGAAGCTTCCGATGAGGCCTTGTAAGGCTTCTTTCTGCAAGTGAAACCAAACTTTGTCTCCCACCTGAAACTAGTGTGGCACCCGGTGTTGATCATGGTGCTGCTTGTACTTGTCATTGGACTTCTGTAAAATATCCAGAATCTGTTGGCAGATGTGCTAGATCTGCTCAATGAACCGAGTGGCTTTGTCAGCTCCAGTTGGAGCATGCGACGAGTCTTTCTGGGTGGCAACAAGGGGTATTGCAACATCCATGGGACCCAATGGTTGAAATCCCAACCCCACCTGAAAGGGGTTGTGGCGGGTTGAGCTATGTATGGCTATGTTGTAGTTGTGTTGAACATAGAGAAGACTTTCATCCTAGGTGCGGGGGTGATTGGAATTGTACATGCGCAGGATGTGCACGATCATCCAGTTGACGACCTCAATTTGGCCATCCAACTGAGGGTGGAAGGCAGTGGACTTGGTGAGTTTGGTGTCCAGCAGTGACCAGAGGCTCGACCAGAATGTGCTAAGGAATCGGATGTCTCGATCTAAAATAATGGTTTGTGGGATCCCAAAGCGTACCCACACTCGTTCAAAGAAGAGATTGGCAGTGGCCTCTGTTGTGATGCTCTTCTTGCAGACATCCAGAATCGCCATCTTCAAAAAGCGATCAACAACCACAAAAACACAATCATTTCCCCTCTTGGTGGAAGGCCCGACATGTAGTCCATTGAGATGGATTCTCATGGCCTGTCAGGAGTAGTCAGAGGAGTGTACAAGCCTTGTTTCTTAGTGGTCGGTTTGGCAATAGCACAAGTAGTGCAGGATTGGATATACTTGTTGACATCTTGTCAAAGTTTCGGTCAGTAGAAATGTCGTTGCAGCACCGCCACTGTCTTTTCCACGTCAAAATGTCCTGCCACCCGACTGTAGTGGGCTTCCCAAATCAGTGTCACTCGCTCGCTTGATGGAACACAGAGATGGCCTGGATGGCACAGCAGCCCATCCTGAAGATGGAAATTAGTGACAGTTGTGTTTGAGTCCAACATCAGGTAGGTGTTGGCGAAGTCAGGATTGTCTCATAGAGGTGGGGTCATCTAGAGGTCTCGTGGCCGCAAGAATTGAGCATTGTGGTGAGTGCTACGACTCGAGGTCGGATGAGGCAATCAACGACTTGGTTGGTACTTCATGTTTTATACTTCATGTTGAGGTGGAACTGTTGGAAATATGTGGATCGCTTTTGATGGCGGTCATTCTGCAATTTGTCTTGTGTTTGCATGAACTGCAGCAGCTTATGAACAGTGTGGATGACTGTCTCCTTCCCGAGAATGTAATGCCTCCACTAGCGGCAGGCTTGCACAATGGAGTACATTTCTTTGTCGTAAGTAGGGTACTTACGGACGACATTTGATAGTGTCTCGCTATGGTAGGCCACAAGGTGGTCGTGCTGAGTGATGATTGCGCCCACAGCATAGTCTGAAGCATCTATCTCAATCTCAAAGGATTGTTGCAGGTCAGGTAATGAAAGCACTAGGCGGAGCACAAGCATTGCTTCAGATCCTCGAACGTTTTCTGTTGGGATAGGCCCCACACAAATTTTTCTCTACCACCACCCCTAATTATTTGGCTAAGGGCCCATGCAATATGGGAGAATCCCAACACAAACCTGTAATAAAAATTGGCAAGGCCTAAGAAGCTCTAAAGCTCAGTGAGCGTGGTTGGGGATGGCCAATCACGAATGACTTGGATCTTGGCTAGATCAACATGCACACCATGCGCATCAACAATGTAGCCTAGGTATTGGACTCTGTCCATGCCGAAGGAGAATTTTTCCAAATTGGCATATAGCTTGTGATGCCGCAGAGTGTGCAGAACATGTTGAATATGTTGCAAGTGTTATGCCCAAGTCTTATTGTAGACGAGGATGTCATCCAGATACACCACCACAAAAGAATTAGTGAAAGGCCGCAAGATATCGTCCATCATCTTCATGAAAGTTGTTGGGGCATTTGTCAAATCAAAGGACATGATCAGTCATTCAAAAAGACCTTCTTTTGACTTGAAGGCAGTGTTCCATACATTTATATGTTTTATTGGGACCTGATGGTAGCCAGACTTCAAATCAATCTTACTAAAGTATTTGGTTCCCTTGAGTTGATCAAGGAGATTGTCGATTCGGGGAATTGGGTATCGGTTCCTAATTGTGATTTTATTTAGGGCCTGGTAATCAATGCAGAGTTGTCAAGTCCCGTATTTCTTTTGCACCAGCACGATTGGGCTTCCACAAGGTGATGAGTTGGGTCAGATGTTCCCCTTGTGGAGCAGTTCTTGGATCTAACGCTTGATCTACTCATTTTCTAACAGAGAGCGGCGATAGACTGGCCCATTGGGTAGCGGTGCGTCGGGGGTCAAATCGATGGGATGCTTGACCTGACAATGCAGAGGTACCCCAGTAGATGATGAGATGTCTTTGAATGCTTCCACTACCTTAACCACTTGTTTCTGTTGCGTGGAGAGGTCAATCGTAGAGGCCATGGATGTGGTTGCGACCTTCCACTCACTCTGAGAACGAATCACGAAGAAGACAAACTTCCCGATCTAAGAAATGACCTTCTTGCATTGTTTGGCAGATATCAAGGAAATAGCACTAGGTGGGACTACCTCAGGAATCTTGTACAATTTCATGTTCAAAGTAATAACACTACGAAGCCTAGACTCATATACAGCATGATGTTTCCATAAATAAGGTTGGCCCAAAAGAACATCAAAAACTTCAAGGGGAGCAACATCACATAATACCTCATCTTTGAATGGCTTGATGTCATACGATAGGCAACACTGTTGGCTCATGCGAAGATTACTTCCTTGACGGAGCCATCCGATGGTGTAGGGTTGTGGGTGCGATGTTGTCGGCAGGGCTAGCTGCTTGACGACCTCTGCTGAGATGAGGTTCTTCTGGCTACCACTATCAACGATGAAGTGCAACGGAGTGCCTTTTACCCACATATGTGAATGAAAAAGGCACTCGCCTTCCTCTAGCTCATTAGGTTCACTGGGCTGGATCTTGGTGGTAGCAACTGTGGCACTGGGTTCCGCGCCAATGATCTGTCTCCCCTTTTCTGGTTCTGACTCAGAATCTGAACCTGCATTTGATTCAGAGGTTTTTACCTCAGCCACCAATGACTTCTTTGAGCGACAATCAATAGTGTTATGCAAGGAGCTCTTATGGAAGTTGCACGACTTCCCAGTATCTTTGTTTTTCTTCGTCTTCCCATTGTCCTTATTTGCTTGTGGCTTAGACTAGTTGTCCTAAGGTTGTCCATCTTTGCTCTGTCTTTTGTTCTAAGGGTTGGGAGTGCCCTTGACCTGCTTCTGTTGTGAGGGGTTCCCAGACCCAAACTGTTGTGTCTTTTGTTTCATCTTTTGCTTGATTTTGACAGCATATTAATAGGTTGCGCCCAAGGATGAGATGTCCAAAAAATCCATTTTTGTCTGGATGTATCTATGCATATCGTCGCGGTACTTGAGCATCATATGTCGCGTAGAATCTTTGATACCCATCTTGGTGCGCAAGGTATGGAAGACATTAGTGAACTATGGCATTGTTTGGTCTCTTTCCTACCGCAATGTGGTCCATCTTTTATACAAGTCATCATAACTTCCAACAGGGTAGTATTGTTTCTTAATAGCATCCCTTAAGGAACCCCAAGTGGGTGCAACTGCAAATAATGTGGATCAATCTATTTCCTTTTGCTCACAGAAAGTCTCCCACCAATCTTTGACATGGGGGACATCCTTGAGAAGCGTAAATGTAATATTTTCCCTATCGGAAAAGTTGTCAACAGAAAAATACCCTTCTAGAAGGTTTAAACATTTATCTACGACATTCGCATCTATTTGACCTTCAAATATAGGAATATCAAAATTGATTTGTACCTTGAAGGGGGCAACACCTCCGGTTGAGGTGGATGTGTCGTTTGTCGACAGTTGTCGAAGGATTTGTGCAAAGATGTCCATCAGCACGTTCCTTCGTCGCTCAAGGGCTTCCATTAGCAACATTTGAAAGGATCTCATGTCTCATCGTCCTTTTTTTCACCCGCCATGGACAGTTTCTTAGGCATGTGAGAGCAGTTGTCCTCAAGAGAAACAAGCTCGAGACCCAACTCTCAATACCCTGACCGCCTCGGGGACATGCATTAAAAAAACGACAAGAAGCAGAATGTTTTGATACCATTGATCCGAATTTATGAGCGGAACGAAATGAAACCACAAATTTATAATATTAGCACAGAGACACAATGAACAATAACAAAGATACAGTAAAACTTGACTTCTATTAAATAAGAAACATGTTGAAAACTGTAAAATGCAGACTGAAAACAAGCTTGTTAGAATGGTGGCAACTTATTTCTGAGAAGAGATGTGACGGCTACGCTCATTCGTAAGAAGATGAGTACAATGAGACTTTGAAGGCCTTTTTACAATCAACATGAATGCCAAAACCCTAGACATCCAAAAACGTAACCCTAGGAGATGAAGCGTAAAAAGTCATGTGGGCCTCATTGGGGTAAGTTAGTACATCAACTTCTCGGGGTCGTAACCTTTGTATACGATCTTCGTTTAGGGCACATGATAGTTCGTTGGAAAAGTATTGACGAGGAGCTTCATTTGGGGGGGCTCAATCAGAGTCTTCAACTATCATTGAGGTGCCCGATAGCAAAAAAAACATCATTTAGGCCCTCAAAAGGCCCCAGAAATTCAGGAACTGAAAAACTGCTAAAAATAGTAAGTTGCCAAAAAATTGTTTTGAGCCAGTTGGAAAAGGTGGGTGGCCACTGAAATCCTCCTAGATCATAAAAGGTGTATTGAGCAAGGTTTTAAATATTTAGAAACCTTGAGAGAGCAATTGGTTGAGTGTAAGATGTCTTGTGAAGGAGTAAATTACTCAGTCCAAAGAGGCAGATATCAGCAGTAATCAAAGATAAAGAAGACAGACTTGGAAATGAGGACTTTCAGGTGGATAAGAGGGAACATAAACAAAAATAAGCAAATGATAGTTAATGAAAAGGGGAGCAAGATGACTGCACAAAGACAAATCAAGAATCGGGATCCAAGAGGAATGCAGACATCTACAAGGCAGCAACAAGATGACAAGGCAAGTGGTGAGCAGCGACGTAAAGTTTGGAAACCAGGATTACTTCAACAACAACCATTCAGGATCAGGAGATCATAGAACCTTTTGTTCCTTGGGAGTCTAATGCAGGAGCATCCTACTCCATAAATTCATTTTTTGAAGAAACCTAGGGGGGATGTTTATTTTTATGAAGGGAGATATTCTCTAATGCTCATTTATTAAAATGATGATTAATTTGTAAGTGTTCTCGAATGTATGAAAACATTAGAGGTCTTAGTTGTTAGAGGTTCCATGCAGATTTTATGCAGTTGAAATCTCTTGGAGATTGAGTGAGGGATTCTAGGACTTTGGCGAGGAACTTCTATAGGATCTAAACTGAAATTAGTTCAGAATCCTTTCATCGTAAATACAATATGTCTTGAAGGCATTCAAGGTTGGATTTGGATAGGTTAGGCAAAGAGGGAAAGAAAGTTAGTGTGTAAAGGCCAGTCAAGGCCTGGAGATGGAGAAGGACCAAAGGAAGGAAATCAGGTCCAAACAGGTTATGTGGAAGCCTTATATAATTGATGTAAGTTTGTGTGTGATTAATGAAGAATTCTATGTTTGTGTGTGGAACTAATACTCTGCATAATTGTCCCTATATGTGATATGAACTCTGTTATAATTTGTGGGTGATTGAGTTCTGGAAATGAGTATTGTTTACAGGATTCTAAGGTTATTGTAGTTAGAATCCTCTGATCAGGAACGAGGTCGATCGAGGATCATTGATCTATTCTATGATCAATGATTTACACATTGAAATTGGATTAGATTTTGAACAATAAAAGGAGTTACAGGAGTCGTCGGATCAAATCCTAAAGAGGAGATCAACAGTGAATGTAAATTTTGCATGGTGAACATGCTTGGAAGTAAATTTGAGTCCAAGGGGCCAAAATAATGGTTATCGTAGATATATAATCCACGTGTTGCTAAGTTGTGGATTTTGGGGGGTACTGTCTCGGGATTCGGAGCTAGGTTTAAGCCCCCGAAGTATTGTCAATCGTCCGTCATAACTCCAGATTAAATCGTAGTCATTGATCCAGCCAAAGGTAAAGTTATAGATTAGCGCCTTTTCAATTGGGTTACGGTCACAAATTCTAGGTTTTATGGTAAAGGTGCTAAAGAGTAAGCGCTAAGGATTGAGCACTTATGGCTAAGCCTTTGGTCACAACATCGGGGTCCTATGAAGAAAGGGGCTATAACAGTAATATGAGCCCAGTGACCATGTGTATGAGGAAACGAACCAGAGAGCTATGTGAAGCTCAAATTTGATCATCAAGACACCAGCGGACGCATTGAAAGAGAGAGGGCGAAGTAAAGACTCGATCCATAAATGTGATCAAGTACAAAATGTCAATATTTGATACGGAGAACAAATGGAAAAACAAAATTGGAGAGGCCCTAAATCTGTGAACCAGATATGTGTACTCTAATAGGAAAGGGATCCTTGGACAACCTTATTGAAGGCTATAGAATAACCTATTGATCGAAGATTGCTCCACTGTGGGTATTGACCATTAAGGTCATCAACGGGTAAAGGTCCACGCAAATTCCAGCCCTACTCCTTAATAAATCCACTCGCACGCGAAGAGAGCTGGAGGTACAAGGCACTCTCATTACTATGATTGACCACGTAGAACAAATGGACAGGAGCAAAACCAGGAGCGATTTTTGGTTTTCATCTTAGCAATCTCAAAGGAAACAACTATTCAAAGAGTTTTGAGGCTGTAGGGGACATCCCTTTTGCTGTCAAAGATACCTTTGTGCATCGGGTTTGCTTACATTCAAAGGGAGCGTCTAAATTCACAATCAGAGGAGGTGAAGGAGCAGTTTGTTGAGGAACAACAAAGGGAAGCAGACAAGCTTGAGGAGGAAATCGATTCAAAGGATTGCCCATGCAGGGAGAAAGGAAGAAGACCTGGATGACCTCACAAGAGAGCTCAACAAATGATTCGTCATTTTGCTGCGAAGAGAAGCTAAGAACCCGATCGGTGAAGGAAAAAGGTCAGTGTCTGGCGTCAGATGGTTCTTCTCATGCCAAATTCTGCAAAGAGATTTCTGGGTTTATTACTAGGCATAGAGAAATGCACTCTAAGAACACCCTAAAGGCACTGGAGGACCTAGGTAAGATTGGCAACGCAAAGAGGGAGTCGATCATGGTTGAAGTCCTTCATGACTATGTTGGAGCCTTTGTGAAGGACCCTGGATAAACTCGAGGCAGAGACACAAAGGCCCATGGTTTATAAGAGTTATATTGCTAGTAGCCTAGAAGGGAAAGCCCTCGACTCAGAGAATTTGGTGGAATACCACTAGACGCTAGAAAACAAGATGAATTGCATTATCAAAGAGTTCAACAACCTCAAAACAAATTTCTTCCTCACATTGACACAGTGGGCACATTTCAGTAATGCTCAGGAAGGAGGAGGCAAGAATAACCCAATCGAACTTGAGGAGACACCCTAAGGGCAAAATCTGATGTTTATGTCTGCCATATTCATGTTGTTAGCTAGTAGCTACAACCCTGTTATGGCTCTATGTTTCTTTGCTATGTTGGAAACTAATGCTATTATCGGATTTAGTTTGCTGTTTAGCTTCAGGCCAGTTACTAAGTATATTTTCTTGCAGACCAAGAAAGACCCTGGACAGCCCCACAGACCAAGTCTTGAACTTGATTTGGAAAATCCAGCACTGTAGGCTCCAAACAGTCTTCATCTATCAGAGTTTTCTTTAAAATTATGTACCAATAATAGAAATTTTATGCTTACCAAAAAGATCAAAATTAATCATAAATAAACACAATGCTAAATCCAGTCATCCAATTTGAAGTTCAAATAAGTTAGTCAATCTATACATCATACAATGATGCATCCATGCATCAAAATCTCACAATCTGACATGGTATAAAAGTTTCAGATGACAAAATTTTGTAATAAAATAGTCCCTAGATACATAGATGATCGATGATAATATGTGACAAAAAAAATTCAAAAAAAAAAAGCACCAAGCCAGGCTTAGTATAAGTGGAGGCTTTAAAATGTGACCAGTAAAGCTCTCACATAGACAGAAAAATAAACAAAAAAGGTTTTTTTATCACATAGAAAGAAAAATAAACTAAAAGGGTTTTTTAAATATTTTTTTAATAAGCTACCCTAGCCTTACGAGATGCCTAGACATCCCACATGGGATTCCCAGCATGCTCCTTTTGACAAGAGATGGCAGGGGACATTCTCAAATCTCAACCTTACCCTCTGGTCTCAGGACATCGGGAATACAGGGAATGCATCCCAGTGGAACATAATGTTTTACTGAAAAGAATTATTGATGCTAAAGAATGTCAAAAGGAGTAATTGATTATTGGCCTGCATTGTATTAGTCTGTTATAAATCCTAGTTTCAGTGTTTTATTATTGGAGCTCCAATGAGCTCAGTCACATACTTTTTCAAGTCTTTCTTAGTAAATTGTATTCTTGAACTCCATCGGGTCATCGTAGATGAAAGGTGTATGGATTGAAATAACAATTACAATTTGGTAAGGAAATGCTGTCAAATTGCAAGAGCTGTGTGTGATGAAACACCTAGGAATACTACTCTTTGAAGGTCAGACCACTCACAATTCTGAAGGCTGGAGAAATGGAGCAAAAATAGCTACCCTAGCCTTACAAGATGCCTAGACATCCCACATGGGATTCCCAGCACACTCCTTTTGACAAGAGATGGCAGGGGACATTCTCAAATCTCAACCTTACCCTCTGGTCTCAGGACATCGGGAATACAGGGAACGCATCCCAGTGGAACATGATGTTTTACTGAAAAGAATTATTGATGCTAAATAATGTCAAAAGGAGTAATTGATTATTGGCCTGCATTGTATTAGTCTGTTATAAATCCCAGTTTCAGTGTTTTATTATTGGAGCTCCAATGAGCTCAGTCACATACTTTTTCAAGTCTTTCTTAGTAAATTGTATTCTTGAACTCCATCGTGTCATCATAGATGAAAGGTGTATGGATTGAAATAACAATTACAATTTGGTAAGGAAATACTGTCAAATTGCAAGAGCTGTGTGTGATGAAACACCTAGGAATACTACTCTTTAAAGGTCAGACCACTCACAATTCTGAAGGCTGGAGAAATGGAGCAAAAATAACAGATATAAAGATTCCACCACATTTGTTAAACCCCAGGCTCTCAAAGCTGTCATCACTCATACAACAACGGCACAAAATCATGTCCGGAACGGGAATAAGTTTTTTGTGTGCAGTTATGATCCAGTATTGCATGAATGAGATTCATGCTAAATTTCCGTGTTTAAACTTTATTCTTGTTTGATTTTAGAATGCCTCACATGCAATGCCATCTTGATACTTCACACAAAATGCAAAAACGCTACTACTTGTCCTAAACAGCTTGGCATTGTTACTATTGAATGTTCCTCTGCCAGATCCAAATCTAATAAAAAATACTCAACGTAGAAATATGTGCACACAAATTGTTTGAGATGACAGTTGACAGCTATCAGGTCCTCTATCTGTCCAAGCAACAACTTAACAAATTCGAGACTTTATTGTATACATCCATAAATAACAGCATTAATGACTTATGAAGCCAATGTTCTTTCATTCATAACAGATTACATAACCATTGTTTATGTTGGATGCCGAATATAGCCCAACTTAAAGCTACCCTGCAACTAGAGGACGCAAAAAGTCACACAACCATTCAGAAACACCACATAATGATTGGAAAACGCAGTAGAACAATAACAATAACAATACATACACTAGCAAAGTCTGAATCAAGATACCCCTTTACTTCCTTTTTCTGATGCTACAACTGCTCACAACAGTTTCAAAATTTTCAACGATGCAAGCTTACTAATAGACAATTTCACTTGAATTATTTACTAGGCTTTAACACAATAGTCAAAAGCAATTTGCTTCTTTGGAGATACCAAACCATTATCTACTATAAAATGTATCAATCATATGGTAGAATCACCAACGTGATGTGTTGGGATTCTTCAAGTGTACCCTAATTGTCTTCAATGAGGTAGAAGAGAATAATGAACATGGACAACATTGCATTGCTTACGTCAAACCTTTAGTCCTGAAATCAAAGAGAAATAAAAAGCATATCAATTCTGTAAATTCAATGAAGATGCATGGTATCAAGACAAGAAAGATTTTTTTGCAAATAAACACCACATCTGAATCTAAAGCAATCGTATAATTTTTCACTTCCAAATAAATTATTGACAACAAGAAGGAAACACATACATAACATACAAAAATAAGAAACTGCATGATTGAATGAAATATCCAATCCCCATTTAAAAAAGGACTGCCAGAACTCTGAGTTTCAATTTATGGGTGTATTTTAGAGAGGATGGAGTAACAACTTGTACAAATAGCATAACGAGGTTCCCTACGCCTTGTAGACTCTTCAATTCTCCAATCCCTCCTAATGTCCTTGCATAAATGCTGATGTGGAAATCATCCCAGATTATAGGTGGTAAGTTGGGCTGATACCACAATGGGAGAAGATGGCACCTTAAGATTTGGTGAGTGGACATTGATGCTAAGTCAAACGGATTATTGTATGAATCATAGGAGAAAGATTCGAGTACGAATATGGATGCGAATACGATTTGGTACGGGAAAAATACGTGACAAAAAAATATAGTATGACTAAAATACAGAAGTAGGCATCTCATAGGTACAAAAATATGCATGGTTCAAATTTTAGAAAATTCAAAAATATACATAAACCCATTCAAAAATTTTAAGTAACATGCATTTTTCATTGTAAGTAACTTGAAACATATCTTGGATTTGAAAGTTGAAACATGACATATGATATAACAACTTGACATATGTACATATATACATGATGTGATCATCCTCAATCCAACACTAGTCTCATGAAAATTACTAGTGTGAAGATAGAGTTTAACATGTAAGTGTTTAACACAAAAGTACAAATGAAACAACATGATATAGATAAATTTCAAATCACAAGTTAAAAGCCCAAGCTCATGGCCTCAATGTATGTATTTTTTTAAGGTTGATTAAGTAATGTGTGCGACTTATGTTCAACAAGCAACAATTTTTGTGAATAGGAGGATGGGCAACGCTCTCCTCTATGGCTAGGGTTTACCCTAGCCACCGCCATCGCTTGACCAGATCACTGGAGAAAAGCTATTGCCACTATTGATGAAGATCTGTTGATTAGATCGCTGGAGTAGAGGCGTCGCCTCTCACTAGAGCAAAGATCCTTGCACACAAGGGTTAGGGGTCTTGGATCCACGAGATTGAGCAGATTTCACTAGTCTAGGAATTGTTGAAGCTAGCCGCCGCCTCTAGTTGAAGCCACGCCGTTTGTCCAAGGAAGAATGGGAGATCTCAATAGATCAAAGATGAAGGCGTTTAGCTCTTTAATCCTGTCCTAAATCCAAACAAAAGAAATCAGCCCCAAAAAAGGAGATTTGTAAGATGGTTGGAAGCCACTCCTCAACTGGATTTCCCATCTCCGGAGCCAAGAAGGAAAGCTCTCATTTTGTTTGAGCATGTTCTGATTGGAAAGTTTACAGGCCTTTTGCCTAGTCCAAAAGCTATGGAAACTTGGGTAGTTGAGCAATGGTCCCCCAAGATCAAAGGATGGATATTATCATTTGTTTCTAGTTGAGGCTATTTTGTTTTTCTCTTTCTCAATAAAGAGGAGTGGGATTTGATATTTCGCTCTGGTCCATATTTTATGGGATCTAGGGGAATGTATCTATCTCTGTGGTCCCTTGACTTCAATCCAGAAGAGGAAATTAGAGCAACCCCAATGTGGGTTAGATTGCCTCATCTCCATCTAATTTTCTAGGACGATTGCTCTCTTAGAGATATTGGAAACAACCTAGGTTGATTCATTGACCGAGCAGAATCAAAAGGAAATTTGTTTCTTGTGCGAGAATATGCATGGACATGGATTTGGAGAAGGGACTCCCGAAGGCTTTGCAAATTAATATAGATGGGTGGAGCCATCATCAAACACTAGATTATGAGCGGCGTCCATTCAAGTGCAATGCATGTCATGTTTATGGACATTTTGCCAAAAGCTGCCCAAAAACCCAAGAGGAGCAACCTCCCTCAAAGTAGCAATCAAGAAAAGAATCCAAGTTCAAGACAGTTCCAAACAGGAGCAAAAATTCTCAGCGTAAGGGGCCACCTCAGTCAAAGCCACCCCAAGAGGGTCTGCTCACTTCAAGCAATAGTCAATTCGAAGTTCTTGGGAATCTAGATGGTTCAGTAAATCCAGAAGTCATGGAGAAGGAAGTTGAAAAGGAAGAGGAACCGATAATAGAACTCAACTCTACATCAGCTCATCCTGGTAATGGCACAGATCCATCACTCAAGGATCCAGAGACCAATGACCATATAGAAGAAAAGGAAGCAGAGGAAGGAGAGGAGGATGAAGAGGATGCAGAGGAGTTAGAGGAGCATGAAGAGGATGCAGAGGAGTTAGAGGAGGAAGACAAGGAAGTAGAGGAAACAGAGGAGGAAGAAGAGGAATCATATCAGGAAGAGGAAAAAGAAGTGGAGCCAGAAGCGCAAGTTCACTCTTGATATTCTACATGTTTTTCTTTTGCTGAAATCTTGAAGAATGCTCCAAATCCCTCCCCTCCTCTCACAAGGGGAAGGAAATATAATCAAAGATCAAATAACTTATGATGCAGAAACGAATATTCTCTTGGGACATCAGTCAACTCTAGACTTTTCTA
The DNA here is from genome assembly GCA_009831015.1 of Picea engelmannii. Lineage (NCBI taxonomy): Eukaryota > Viridiplantae > Streptophyta > Pinopsida > Pinales > Pinaceae > Picea > Picea engelmannii. Next base: position 1,339,450 of record ML778028.1, read on the forward strand.
TGTTTAAAGGGGGAATCACAACTCGCAATCAATAACTGTGCTATGTTTTTGTATTTTTCTTTGTAATCAATTTGTAAGAATCTATCCTTGTACTCAGGAACTTGGCACGAAAAGCCCCAGCAAGAATGTTCGCCTTCTCTCCCCCCAGTATTTTGAAGGGAGGAGGAATAAACTGCAAGACATTTAATCAGCACTGTCTGTATGATTGCTGTTAGCTATGCTACAGCTTTTCTAAAATAATATTCCCCTGTTTCAGTTTAAAAAATAAGTAACATGTGTGACTTCCCACTTTCATTGAAAATATCACGTGGAACAATAGTCACAAATATGTTTGAAATAATTCATGTGTTTTTGTGTGTCCATTCTTTACTTTGTATTGCTCTATAAAATCATTCTCTCTTCTGCCATTTGAGTTTACGTTTATTTATATGAAAAGGCATATGGACTGAAGATTCATGAATGTCGCCATTGTCTTGTGATGGTAAAGTTAAAAATAGTACAAGTTACCATTGGCTATGCCGCTATTCTAGTTCCACTCTTATATTAACAATTAATGAATAGTTGAATCGTTAAAATGTTAAACTATAGCATGAGAATAGCAGCTTGGTTAGATTATTAAAGTTAAATTGTTGAAGTTCCAATCTTATCTTAACAGTTAAATTGCAATGCACAGTGTTGAACTTGGTTAAACACACATAATAACATTTAGTCAACCACTCCAGGTAGACCTGGATCTATTTCCTGAAGACCAAGAGTGAAGTCTTCAAGAGGTTCCAAGAGTTCAAAGCTCTTGTGGAGAACCAGACAAGAAAGAGGATCAAGGTTTTGCGATCGGACAATGGAGGTGAGTATACCTCCACAGAGTTTGCAGATTTCTGTACCCAGCAGGGTATCAGGAGGCAGTTGACCATTCCTTATAGCCCCCAGCAGAACGAGGTTGCAAAGAGGAAGAATAGGGCCATAGTTGATGCAGCAAGATCGATGTTGCATGATCAAGCATTGCCATTCTACTTATGGGCAGAGGCGTGTAGTACTACAGTGTATCTACAGAACAGGAGTCCCCATAGAGCTTTGGGGAGGAAGACTCCTAAGGAGGCCTTCACTGGGAGTAGGCCTGATGTTGAGCACCTACACGTATTTGGGTGTTTTATGTTCTCTCATGTCCCTTCAAAGAAGAGGACAAAGCTAGATCCCATAGCAGAGAAGGGGATTCTAGTTGGATATTCAAAGGTCTCTAAGGCCTACCAGATCTACATTCTAGCACTTAGGAGAGTGGTGGTGAGGAGAGATGTCATATTCGAGGAGGACAGAGCATTCAGAAGATCTCTTGAGTTGAGAGATAGAGTTCAGGAGGTCCCACAGATACAGAGTGATGCATCTCAGGGGACACAACCTCAGGTGTCGAGAACATCGAGTTCAAGGGTGACTGGTCCACCCAATATAGTTTCAGGTTCACAGATGCCTAGTATTCAGACAGTTGGTGCACATGCTTCAGGATCACAGACTATTTTGCAGAGATTTGTGGATGAGACTCAGGGGCATGAGGAGACTACTCCACCAGAAGTTACTTCAGGGAAGAAGAAACCGAGCTGGTTTCAGGAGATCCTGAAGGAGGCCAAGGCGTGTGTTGGCGAGCCTCAAAGGTTGATGAGAGAGAGCAGAGTGCCAGAGAGGTATGGGTCCTACTTTGGGTCCTACTTGGGTATGGTGACGAGCATTATAGATTCCGAGCCCACGACTTTTCCGTAGGACACAGACCAGTAGATCTAGAGAGAGGTCATGCAAGAGGAGTATGACTCCATCATGCGCAATGATGTGTGGGAGGTGGTGCCTAAACTTGAGGGGAAGTCAGTGGTGACTTCCAGGTGGCTGTATAAGATCAAGTATGCAGATGGCAGCATAGAGAAACACAAGGCTCGTTTTGTGGCAAGAGGATTCTCTCAAGTTGAGGGAATTGATTATGATGAGACGTTCGCACCAGTTGCGAGATACACTTATATCTGGAGCATTATGGCCATTGCAGTAGAGATGGGTTGGAAGATCCATCAGATGGATGAGAAGACTGCATTTTTGAATGGCTTCATAGAGGAGGAGGTGTACATAGAGCAGCGACAAGGATTCGAGGTGTTGGGGAGAGAGTCCCACGTGTGCCTCTTGAAGAAGGCATTGTATGGTCTGAAGCAAGTTCCTCGAGCTTAGTATTCGAGGATTGACTCTTACTTGCTTCAGATGGGGTTTGAGAAGAGTGAGGCAGATCCGAACCTCTACTACATCATTCCAGTAGAGGATACACTCATTCTCATACTGTATGTTAATGATTTGTTCATCACAGAAGTGGAGCATCTCATAGTTGATTGCAAGCGTGGACTTGCATCAAAGTTTGAGATGAAGGACATTGCATTGATGCACTATTTCTTGGGAAAGGAAGTTTGGCAGGAGAATGGGCACATCTTTTTGGGACAGGGGAAGTATGCAACAGATATTTTGAGCAGATTTCAGATGGAGGACTGCAAACCCATGTCTACACCTATGGTCACCAACTGGAAGAAGCTTAGTGCTTTGGATTCCAAGTTGGTGGATGCTACAAGATATCGTCAGTTGATTGGTTCCTTTGATGTATCTAGTCAACCCTAGACCAAATATCTGTTTTGTCGTGAACACTCTTAGCCAGTACATGGTGTAGCCTAGGAGTGTGCACTAGATTGAGGCAAAACATGTTCTGAGGTACATTGCAATATCAGTGGATTATGGATTGGACTATGTTAGAGGAGATGGAGTCAGGTTGATTGGCTACAAAGACTCAGACTGGGCAGGATGTGCAGTTTACAAGAAAAGCACCTCAGGGTGTTGTTTTGGGTTGGAATCAGCAGTTGTTTCCTAGTTCAGTCGGAAACAGAGGTCAATGGCACTGAGTTCTGCTGAGGCAACATACATGGTAGCTAATCAAGCCAGTTGTGAGGCCATCTGGCTTCGCAAGTTGTTGTTTGGCCTATTTGGTTGTGAGTTGAGGCCTACAGTTATTCACTGTGATAATCAAAGTTGTATCAAACTCTCTGAGAATCCAGTGTTTCGTGACAGGTCGAAACACACAGAGATCAGATACCACTTCATCAGAGATTGGGTTCAAAGAGAGGCGGTTCAACTTCAATATATTCCGACTGATGAGCAGGTTGCAAACATCCTCACCAAGTCCTTGACAAGGGGCACGCATGTCTACTTCAGGTAAAGGATGGGAGTGGTGAGTGACACTTTCCTCGGTAAGAGGGAGTGTTGAGATTTGGGTACCTTGGAACCCTTGAGTTATTGGGTGTCTAACTCAAAGGGGGAAATATTTGACCCTCACCACTTTACTTTATGTTATAAAGTCAAAGTGACTTAGGAGACTTAAGTCATTTTGGAGATTTAATCTCCACCATTGGATTGGACTTTGGCCTAAGATCTAATCTTGGCCATTGGTTTCCGAGGTTAGCCTAAGGATGAGGGAGAGAAAGGAGGCAAAAGAGGCATTCATTGTTCACTTGGAGATTAGATTGAAGAGAGGAGAGGAGAAGAGAAGATTTTGGGGGTTTGGAGAAGAAGGGCACACTCTTGAGAGGAGAGGGCCCAAGGAGGCTTGGGCGCATTTTGTGAGAGGCAAGGGCGCAAGGCTTGAGGAAGGGCGCACAAGAGTGTGAGCACGCAATCCTTGTGGAGAGGGGCACACTTGGGAAGAAGTGTGCACTAAGCGAGGAAGGGGGCGCACCTAGATCTTGGGCGCATTCAACAAGTGAGGAAGCTAGTATGCAAAGCAAGATAGAGGGGTGCACGAAGGCAAAGGGTGCATTCTTCACCTAGCAGGCACATCAAGGAAAGAGGGGTGCATTCTTTTATAAGGGCGCACTATCCAAGGAACTCCATTGCTAAGCTTGAGAGGAGCTAGCACATGTATCGGGTTCCTTTGTTATTATTTCCTTGTTGCTATTTTTCATGAGATCTCCATAATAAAATTTCTCTTCCAACTGGTTTTCCCCATGGGGTTTTTCTAGGGTCATGTTGACCAAAAATACTTATGTAAAGATCTTGTGGTTTGCATTCTTTTATTTCAGAAGGTAGGTGTAAAGATCCTAGAGGAGTATTTTATGTTTTGATGCATGTGTAAGAGCTAACTTGGACAGCAAAACTATCCTAATTAAACCCTTCACAAAGAGGCATCAAAAGAGCATAAAATCACAAGCTTAAGGGCAGATTCAGTGGGTAGAATTTTCAGACTTGGTTGCTGTCCTAAAGCAGTCCTAAAACAAATTTGAAAACCCTGAAAACAGTGCCCAACAAGAGGTCAAAGACAGACCTGTTGGGCAGCCTTAGGAACCTCAAAATTCTTCAAGATCTTCTTTGAAGATTTTGTACGCTAGGATATCCTTGATAATTGGCTAGGAGATGACTTGAAGTTGTCTATAACTAGGAGGTAGTTTATTATCAAAGTTATCTTGCATTATGCTTGTGTGCTTTTGTTTTGAATTCAAGTGTTCGAAAGATGAATATCTTATCTGCAGAGCAAAGTGTATGCAGCTATAGGTCACGCAACATGGCGACCAACATCTGGCAGGGCCTTCAAAACAATTCTCTATAGAGATCAGCAGAGGCCACATGGCTTCCAACTAGCAGCTCTTTTTTAAGCTCAATCTGATTTAAGTGGCTTCTTGTTAGTAGCTAAGCTGCCAGATGTATATTGTTTTTTTCAGGTTCCTTTAATATAACCCAACTTTTCCCTGTGAAAAAGACTCCTATGACATTCATGTTAGAATTAGAGAAGTAATGCAGAACAGAAAAGTCTTTTGAAATTTTAGTTAGAAGAGCAACTAGAATACATCCATAGATCCTGAACTGTTAACCTTAGGAAGAAAAACCAATTTTCAAGTACACACAATACTCAGATCTGAACAGACTAAAACTCAACCAGTGATCTATCTCTTAGTCAGTAAACATTAGATCATTAAAACAGAAACTAGTACTGATACAGACTTACTGGATCTGGTGCAAATTTAATTCAAGAATAGATCTAATTAATAGATCTAAATTAGAACTAAAGAAACTGATCTAAACAGTGGATCTGAAACAGATATAAACTAGAATCAAATAGATCTAAGTTTCATAAAGCAGATCTAATCAATGATAACCTTTAGAAAGTAAAGAACAACTTACAGATCTAACTAGTGGATCTTACCTTGAAGACTTACCTCAAATTACTGAAGGAGTGCAGCCACACATAGGTGATGAAGATCCACTGAATATATGCTCAGAAAAAGTCAGGATCATAGATCTACCATATAGGTTAGATCTCTTTCCAGGGGATGAAAGGACTTTCTTTGCCACCAGGAGGAGAAACCACTTAAGACACCACAAAGAAAATTTCTGTGATCAAACCCTTATACACACAGAACTTTCCAGCAAGTAAAACCCTTGTGCCAAGGGGTACGGCTGTCTTGGATAAACAGTCTATAGGCTGCGGCTCAAGAGGACAGGGACAAATCTGTTAGAGAGAGGCCACGGCTCAATGGGTAGAGGCCAGATCTGTGTAGGAGAGACCACGGCCCAATGGAGGGAGGCAAGCCTGTGCAAGAGAGGCCACGGCCCAATGTATAGAGGCCAGATCTGTGTAGGAGAGGCCACAGCTCAACCAGAAATACCCTAAAAGATGATGGCAGCTTCAGACTTCAAATGCACAGGTAACTACACCATAAAAACAGTCCAGCAATAGCCCTTGCATCATCCCCAAACCAGAAGTAGACAGCAATAATTCTGGGATTGAAACTTGGCCAGAATAGGAGGGCCGAAAAATATCACTAGACAACCACAGTCACTGTCGCAAGAGAGGCCGCAGCAAGCAAGGAGGAAGTCCGCTCACCTTTGGAGGAATAACATAAGAGTATGTAAAAATGAGAAGGGGTAGGTCTCTTTTTATACTTTAGGCTAGGGGTTTTGGTAAAAATAATAATTAAAATTAACATATTTAATTAATATAAATATTAATTAAACATGTTATAAATTAAACATTTAATTAATATTTTCATATTGACCCCTAAAGAAAAAATACAAAACCTCAAATAAACACAAGCAAGGGTAAAGGGGTTTTAGGTGGCAATACTTGTCCATTCATTCTCAAGGTGACCTTTTAACTTTATCATCATTGCATATGGGATACATCCCTCATGTGGTCATGCCCACCTTCAAAAAGGGTCATATACCAACAAAATACCTGATCAAGGATCAGATTGCCCCAGAACATTTCTGGGGTCTTATCCACCAAGGTACAAGACCAAGGATCAACCCATGCCCCAGGCATGGGTACCCTGGACCATGTCCAGGGGCCCTAGACATATCTAGGGACTTTAACTGCTTGGTCCCAGACCAAGAACCTCAGTCATATACTGGGGGGCCCTCTCAGGGGTCTTTACTGCTTGGTCCCAGACCAAGAACCCCAGTCATATACTGGGGGCCCTAACAAGGGTCTTTTGCTACTTGGTCCCAGACCAAGAACCCCAGTCATATACTGGGGGCCCTAACAAGGGTCTTTTGCCATGGCACTGATTGTTTGGTCCAAGACCAAGTACCCCAGGAGTGCACTGGGGGGCCTAGATCTTGGCTAGGGTCTTTGCCATCCTCCCGGAGAATGGCTCTTGCAGCTGCTTTAAATTCAACACTCCCTCTCAGCAAGAGAGGCATTCTCAGCTACACCAAGCTTGTCACG
>ML778028.1:1355107-1377928 GCA_009831015.1 Picea engelmannii
CAAGCTTGGCCCCAACCCTAATCTTTTAAAAAAAATCAAAAAACATCTTTAATTTGCGTCCGCGGGCTTCTTAGCAGTTTTGACCGGTTTTGACCGGTTCCGTACGGAACCGGCCGGTTCAAAGAAAAAAACCGGTTCCGTACGGAACCGGTCAAAAACGGTTCTCTTCTCCGGTTTGAACCGGTTATGCTCTGAAACCGGTCGGACCGGCCGGTTTTGCCGGTTCCGGTCCGATTCTGGCAACACTGCCCTAAAAGATGATGGAATCTTCAGACTTCAAATGCATAGGTAACTACACCATAAAAACAGTCCAGCAATAGCCCTTGCATCATCCCCAAACCAAAAGTAGACAGCAATAATTATGGGATTGAAACTTGGCCAGAATAGGAGGGCCAAAAAATATCACTAGACAACAGTCACTGTCGCAGGAGAGGCCGCAACAAGCAAGGAGGAAGTCCACTCACCTTTGGAGGAATAACATAAGAGTATGTAAAAATGGGAAGGGGTAGGTCTCTTTTTATACTTTAGGCTAAGGGTTAGGCTAGGGGTTTTGGTAAAGATAATAATTATTAACATATTTAATTAATATAAATATTAATTAAACATGTTATAAATTAAACATTTAATTAATATTTTCATATTGACCCCTTAAGCAAAAATACAAAACCCCAAATAAACACAAGCAAGGGTGAAGGGGTTTTAGGTGGCAATACTTGTCCATTCATTCTCAAGGTGACCTTTTAACTTTATCATCATTGCATCTGGGATACATCCCTCATGTGGTCATGCCCACCTTCAAAAAGGGTCATATACCAACAAAATACCTAATCAAGGATCAGGTTGTTCTGGGGTCTTATCCACCAAGGTACAAGACTAAGGATCAACCCATGCCCCATGCATGGGTACCCTGGACCATGTCCAGGGGCATGGGTACCCTGGACCATGTCCAGGGGCCCTAGACATATCTAGGGACTTTAATTGCTTGGTCCCAGACCAAGAACCCCAGTCATATAATGGGGGCCCTCTCAGGGGTCTTTATTGCTTGGTCCCAGACCAAGAACCCCAGTCATATACTAGGGGCCCTAACAAGGGTCTTTCGCTGCTTGGTCCCAGACCAAGAACCCCAGTCATATACTGGGGGCCCTAACAAGGGTCTTTTGCCATGGCACTGATTGTTTGGTCCCAGACCAAGTACGCCAGGAAGGCACTGGGGGCCCTGGATCTCGGCTAGGGTCTTTGCCATCCTCCCGGAGAATGGCTCTTGCAGCTTCTTTAAATTCAACAATTCAAAACATATCATCACCCACCATGTCCCACATGGTCTGATTAAATTAATTCCAAAGAATGCAGCAAGAGACTCTGTTGCTGGATGGAAACCTATTATCCGTTTGAATGTGTCTTCTACAATAATTGCAAAGGCCCTCACCTTGTTCATTCGGAGAGTGGCATCATGCATTGTCAGACTGGAACAAGCAGGGTTTGCACGGGGAAGATTCATTCCAGATAGTAATTACTGCCTAGAAAACAATGGAGTGAGAAAGAGAAACATATCAGGACTCTCTATTTCTCGAGATTGACTTTGATTCGATTGACCCTACAGTCAGATTGATTGGGGTTTCATCTTTAGATATGCTTCATTCACTAGGGTTTGGATCTCTCTTTACAGGTATGGCAAAAGCTTTATTTTTGGATGCTTCAGTTCTAGTATCACTCAATGGTTCTTTCTCCGATCGTATTGTGCTTCATCACTCTATCAGGCAGGGTTGTCTTTTGGCCCTTTATCTGTATGTGTGTTGATAGACGGTTCACTAAGGTACTCCTTGAGAGGGCCAATGCTCAGGGTTGCATAAGTGGTATCAGGATCCCAAGGGATACAGAGGTAATTAATAATCATTTTGCGGTTTTTGTATGGACTTCTCATTACTGGTGTAATCCTTAGTCCCTTTGACCTATTTGGTCTTTAGTAGACATTAATATAAATTTCTTTTCAATTCTACTCTTCAGTCCATATTGACCAAACTTCAGAGGAAACCACTCTTGTTCGCTCGGATACATTTTGTGTTGCCTCGGGGGCAATGGTCAGTCAACATAAAACCAAATTTTGGTTTGCTGGTGTAGAGCACTCTCTTGGCTGGAATCCCCATGCTTGGAAACACATTCAACCAGAGGAGATTGTATGGTATCTTGGCATCTCCTTTGGCATCGGGCTCCCTCTGCCATGATAATACTTAGAAAAATTGTAAGCTAAGTTGTAGTATAGGTAATTCAAAGACATCCCATTTTCTGGCAAGCTTGCTGTCATTTCTAAGATTTTGCAGGCTTCCCACATTTACTATGTCTCTTGTTGGTTCCAAATAAAAATTATTTTAACAGGCTTCAAAAAAATTTGAAGTCTTTCCTTTGGGCAAAGTATGATGGGGAGAGGGTCTCCCCATGGTTCCTTCGCACACCTGCATAGTTCCAAATACTGAAGGTGGTTTGGGGTTGATTGATATTTTTGCACAGAGGTCTCCTATTTTACAAGTTGATGCAGGCTGTTATCACCAAAAATTGTCCCTTAGGAATTAGCCCTTGACAGTAGTACAGATAGGTCGACTCTCCCATACTGGTGATTTTCTCCTTGAAAACGGCACCTAAGGTAAGCTTGAAGCAGCACATGAAATATCATAAACGCTTATAAGGCGCTTTTGGCTGTCATAAAAGCATAGGAAACCATCTCCAAGAAGGCACTTAAAAGCCATCTGCTGTATCCTTCACAAAATGAGGTGGGCCTAGGTCTGACTTCTAAGAAAGTGCTTCAGATCAGTACACCAACCAGCAAGAACAAACCTCAAGAAAGCACATAAAATCCTCCATGAATAGGTCCCTCAAACGCAAGAACTACTAATGCCAACCACCCAAGTAAGCTGAGTCAGTGTTATAGGAACCAAACCGGTTTTGCCAAAACCAGCCGGTCCGACCAGTTCCTGGGCCATACCAGTCCAAATCAAGCCCTCAAACCAGAAATGGCCGGTTCTGTACTGCACTGTACAGATGGCGCATGGGCCACTACCCCCAAAAAAATTATAAAAAAACAAGTGTTTTCATCACAATAGCCAAGCTATTGTGGAGTGGGAATTGACTCACTGATAACATGGGGAATCAGTTGAAATTGCACAAAATGGGCTTGAATTTATCAAAAAAAAAATATCCTGCCATCGACCTGCCCTACAGCGGCACAAGGGGCTGCCGCCCCCTTGACCCTCACAGCAGTCCCCAGAAGTCGAAAACCCCTGGAATATCGCCTTTATTTATGTATTTTGGTTCAGATATGGATCACACTTGATGCTATATTGGTTATACACACACTTACTTGCTATATACATGAGAAAAAATTGCATATTAGTGTTTAAAGGTTTGGATTCACAAGGATGCACATGAATATATATATTTTTTAATCAAAATTTGAATATTTACGCATTTTTGGTCAACCAGTTTTTGTTTCCAGTTTTTACCTTTTTTACCAGTTCCAATCCGGTTCCAGTTTTTGGACTCAACCGACTCAGTCACCGGACCAGTTCTGATAACATTGAGCTGAGATGGTACTCAGAGTCTACTACTATGTTCTTCATACCCAGCCATCAATATATAACCTTCTAGGCATTATACCTCATAAACCATCATCCTATCAATACCTGAAAAGTGATGAATCACCCATAAAATTTAAAAATAATAGTCATCTTGCCGATTCATTAATCCTTCATTAATCTTTGAAATATATCTTCTGATTTTTCTCAACATGAGCTTTAAAGCCCGAGTTTTGAGAACTTTGATCCCCATAGGAACTTAGAAATGAACAGACTATCCGCTTTCAGGAGTTACATGCCTTTTGGGTATAGCCGAGGCCTATGTAATTTTGTTGTAAATATTAATTATGATCCCTTCTTCCTGTTAAAGAAAAAACTACTGCTATTCGTGTGGATCTGGATTAGAAATGTGTCTGCAGATGTTGATCACTTCCTTGTCAAGCAAATCCCTTTTTGACTATTCATATCTCATATTCATTTTAATTTCAATTAGTCCACCTTTGTTTCTTGGATTTGGATAAACAAGTGTTGTTCCAATGTTCCTTTTTCCAAGATTTTCCTCTACAAATAGAAATTTCATTTTCCTTGAGGTTTCCAATTCCTCAAGCTCAGTGTTCTTGTGGGCTCTCCTCCCGAATCGATTTCTTGTGGGCATTATAATGTCTCTCCTCCCGAATTGATTTCTTGTGGGCATAGTTGCTTCCACTGGATTAATGTGCCATCTCTATATCCAAGTGACATGTTTTTCCCATTTTATTATTACACCAAGAGAAGCAAGGTGCTCTATAGCATTCTTGGGGATCCCTCAACACATTGTCTTTGTCTATCAGATATGTGTAATGGTGCATTGAACATGGACACTACTACAGACCCATTTAAACCCGGGTTTGATATGCACCATCTAGATGATGCAATGGATGAATTGAACATGGACCCTAGCACAGGCCCATTCAAACCCAGGTTTGATATACACCATCTAGATTAATTATGGGGTAAATTGACAATGGATAGGGAAAATGGAGACCGAGCTACTTTCATCCATTCTTGTGCGACCAAGTGCCCTCCTTAGGCATGGTTTAACCTCTGTAGAAAGAATACTTCGAGTGGAAAAAGACTTCGAGAAGCAAGGGCGAGGGAGAGGTCTTCCTGCTCACTGCAGCAGATGAATTATCTTAACGGTAGAATTGGGCCATCACGGTAAGTATCAGTGGTAAATGAAGCACTTTGGTATTGATTCTTGCCTTCTTACTGGGCTCAGGGTTGTGCAACAAAGGGCGGTCTTCTCCTCAGTATCTATTCTGTCTCTACCAATCTGTATAAGTATTTGTTCTCCTTCCCTTCAAGTATCAGTATTTGTTCTCCTTGAATGTGCAGTGGTACGAGGAAAGACTATTCTTGCTACTGCTACTGAAAGGTCGGGGAAGAATGGGGACAGGGCTATGCCATATGGTGGGTGCCGGGAAAGGACAGGGCTAAAGGAATGGTTATCGGTTTTTGGACAGGGAAGATCTTGATTGCTGAACTATCTGCCTGAACCAGATAAACTAGTTGGTCGGTAGTTAGGGCAATAATAATTGGATGGATAAATCAATCGGAAGAAAGAGATCGATTTGCTAGGTTGGCAAGAAAGTGGCATTCAGCACTATCACATGCCCATTTAAACCTGGGTTTGATATGAACCATCCAAATGATGCATTGAGTTTCATATTCATTTCAATTAGTCCACCTTTGTTTCTTGGATTGGAAAAACAAGTGTTGTTCCAAAGTTCCTTTTTCCAAGAATTTCCCCTACAACTAACAATTTCATTTTCCTTCATGATTCCAATTCCTCAAGCTCAGCATTCTTGTGGGCATTACAATGTCTCTTACCCTGAATGCCCTGAATTGATTTCTTGTGGGTAAATTTGCTTGTATTGGATTAATGTGTTATCTTAGTGTTGTGTTTTGGCCCAATTTTATTATTACACCAAAAGAAGCGAAGTGCTCGATCCCTCAACCCTCTGTTTGTGAGATCTGTGTAATGGTGCATTGAATGTGGACCCTGGCACAGACCCATTTAAACCTTGGTTTTATATGCATCACAGACCCATTTAAACCTGGGTTTGATATGCACCATCTACATGATGTATTGGATGAATTGAACATGGACATTAACAAAGACCCATTTAAACCAAGGTTCGATATGTACCAAATAAATCATGCATTGGGTGAATTAGATGAAATAAACCATGCATTGGGTGAATTACATGAATTGAATATAGACACTTACACAGGCCATCTAAAGCCGGGTTTGATATGGACAATTTCGACGATGCATTCGGTGAATTGAATGAACAATAGCACACACCCATTTTTACCGGGCTTTGAAATCCATCATCTAAATTATGCATTGGGTGCATTGAATACGAACACTAGCACGGACCCATTTCAACCCGGGTTTTTTATATGCTCCTTAAGGTTGCGAATCTAAAGACAGATGTAACACGCAACAAATACAGTCATGAAAACGAGAAGAACTGGGGTATGAGCGCACCTACGTCTGCTTGGAGTAAACGGAAGAGGTGGGGACGCGTTTGTTTCTGAACATCATGTATCCCACTGGCAATACCACTCCAACCATCATAATGATCGCCCCCATCAGATACCGCACAGGCCCTGGTGCTTCTAACTCTAAAAGCCTCCGTAGCTGTGCTCCCATTAAAACTCAAAATCGACAGATCCAAAATTCTTCCAACAATCAATTATGGTGCCAAGTTATGAAAAATATGTAAATCGGCAGTTTTGAAGAGCATAAAGAAATAGAAAACCACTTACAGGCATGTTGCGCTTATCGATCTATCTAAGTGCAGGAATGGTGAAATGAGTCGTCGTCCTCCGGATTTCGGGTGCAGCGAAGAGCAGAGAGACAAACCGAGCTCTTCCTATCCTCTGGAATGACATGATATAATGGTTCTTGGCTATTGAAATTATGACCCTTCTCGGGTTTGGGTTTTTTTTGGTAAATATAAAGTGATGTAAAGTTACAGTGGGATGTTTAGAGTTATGTGGCTTAAACTTCAAGCTTGAAGGACTCCTATGGAGTATTATTATTATTATAGGTTTATTTTAATTTTGGGTTTAGATTTATTTAATATGGAAAATGTAATTTATTGTAAAAGTTAAAAAATTGTATATATTTTTGGATTTTAATTTAGTTTAATGTTTTTTTTTTTTTTAAAGTTGTATAAATTTAAATTAAAACAAAATTTTATTATTATTAATTTAATTTTAGTTTTATTATTTATAAATGTAATATATTTATTTCAGTTATTTTGTATTATTGAAAATGCTTCCTAATTATAAATTATTCTAAAATTAAGTAAAAATATGAATTATCTTAAAATGATGTAAATAGAATAAATATTGTAAGAAAATATTATAATAAATTAATATTTCAAAATGAAAATATATGTATTATAAAAAAGGAAAATAAAGTTTCCCATGAAAAGATGTATTTCTTCTCAAAGAGAGTGTGAAATGGTAAAGAGTAAAACATTTTATGTCATAGATTAACAAGTATGGCAGCGTATACCTGCCGCTATGCAGGTATAATAAAATAAAACAATAGTTGTATTGAATCCACTGCATGTGTCGAGACGTCATCTCATTAAAGGACGTTGAGCCTCATCTCATTAAAGGAAGTTGAAGATCCTTTAGCAGCCGTTGAAGATCCTTACGCAGCCACGGCAATAAGAGATGCATTTGAACAACTAATCACAATTTAGAAAAATGTTTTAAAAAAATTAAAAAAATCAAATTGTAATGTTATACCTTTTAAAAATGCTCAAAACTATTTTGGTCAAACCATAGACGATCAATAGCATATCCAATACTATATACCACCGCAAGCGGCAGATATAATAACCAATATCCCTTCACATTATTTTGAATGATCTTAAAAAAACTCAATTTCATAAAACATTTAGATTATACATTGTAAAACACTCAAACTTATATTTAAGGTTAACATTCAAAATTTGTAATATAAAAATAAAACTTATATTTAAGTTTAACCCTTAAAAAAATTGTGAAAAAAAAAATACAAATGCCATCAACTTTGAATTGTACAAAATATTATATTATTTATTTTTTTTGTAAGTAAGTGAGTGTTTGTATTATATAAGAAACCTTCTCAGAACCAGAATCCATAGTACAATGACTGAGTAAAGCGGTTGTAATTACTAAACTGCTCCATGAGGAGAAACCAGTTCAGCCAACCGTATATATAAAGTACCAAAACTTCCAACAGTGCTAGAGAAAAAACTAGACCTATTTAACTACCATGAGAGCCACTAGAGCTAAAATATGGAACAAGCACTGTATATTCAGGAACATACTCAGGCAAAGGGCCAGGCCATGGTTCCTCGATGATAGGTGTCCCGCTGGCAGTCCACTGCATATCCGTGGCGTTGTGGCGCTTGTCTTCGTGCTCCTGGGTGTTGGCTTCCTTCTCCTCGGCTGCCACTGCTGAAACTGCACCGTCATCCCCTGCCTCAGAACTTACCCAGGTTTCCTTCTGCGCACGAGCAGTCCCAAGTTCTGGAGAACCTGTCGTCCGTTCGAATTGCGGGCTTTTTCCGGGGGAATCATAGTGATGGCTGCTTACATGGTCACTGGAGCTCTCATGGGCCTCGCTGGAGTTCGCAGGAGCGGTTGGAGGGGGATTGGCTATAAGCTGGAGAAGGGTAGAGAGCTTGCCCTCCATCTGTTGAACCCGGAACTGGAGGTCATTAACCCCCTCCCTGAGCTCAAAAACAAGGTCCTGCAAAATGGCTGAGTGTTCATGCAGCGGTGAAGGAGAGGTCGTTTTTGGATTGGGACGAGGTCGACGAGGAGAGGAGGCGTGCTTATCAGGGGGTGAGTGCCATGCCAGGGTCCAGGAGGTATCGACTACAGCGAGACAGTCAAGACCTGGGGTAGAAGAATCAGAGGGCGAGGAGGAGGTGCGTGGGCGTCGAGGGCGCCATGGAGAGCCCCGACGTGGGCGCATACGCTGTCGCGGCATGGCCAAGCTCGGCGTCTGCAGAGGGTCTGCAGAGCCAAGGTGAACAAGAAGAAACGCCCGAAAAACCATAAAAATCGCCGAACCAGAGTCGACGCCCCACAACCAGGCAAGAGTGCCAAGTGAGTTCTGCATGGTGTAATACATAGAGGTGGTCGAGGGTGGTGGATTAATGCCCCCTCCCATCAGTATTGAATGTGAATTAAAGCCGGGGAGTGTTGGCTGCAGCGGGCACGAGCCGCCCACATGGCTCTGTGCTTCGCTGGCCTCCTCCTTCGCCCTCAGCCTGCCAGGTGGAGCGCAATACCATCCCATCCGAGAAAATATTATATTATTTTATTTTAACTTTAACACTCAAATAATTGTGAAAGAAAAAGTACAATTGTTATCCATTTGAATCCTACCTACAAAATATTATTTTATTTTATTTAAATGTGCCTATTGAAAAGGTACCCATTAAATGAGAACAACCAAAAAAAATGCATATCCATGCCAAAAAAGAAAGGGTTATTTATTTAACAAGATGGGCCCCCAACTTTTGACAATATATATAAAAAAACAAGAAATATTTATTACAATTACATTGGGGGAAGTGAAGGCAGCAATAAGACTTCAAAGTTTTTGGCCACTAAAAGATCACATAAATGAGATTTAAAATTTAAAATAAATAATTATTTTTTAAAACTTTGGATAAAGGGATGTATATTTTATGGTCAACCATGAACTAATAGAAAGTCAAGCCTAACTCAAAGCTATATACCATGCCTATCGGCAGGTATAATAAAACCCACACCATTGAAAACCCATCAACATTGAAAGCCTCTCATGCTATGATAATAGAAGTCTATATAATTGTCTCTTATATGATTGTAAAGTTTAAATAATTTTTTGAATATGATTTTGGATGCAAAGTATTATGGTCATACACGTGTAAATGTAGAAAGGTACAAAATGGTCCAAAGTATTATGGGCATACACATGTGTTAATTAAGGTAAAGAGTTACAAAATGGTAATGTGGTAAATTATATAAAACAAGGGGAGTTGCAAAGGCAACAAGTTTTTGTTTTCGGTCATTTGAGATTCAGAACAAGAGAGTCTGAGTAGGAACTTATGTTATATGTAGATGGTTTTGGTCGTATATTATAAGCGTACTTCAGTTATTGCTTTGTTGGGAATTCATAACTTCTAAAGTCATAGCAAATTATAATGCAAAGTATCAATATTATGGCGATCATGATTCAAGACAATAACTATAATTTTTTTAATACCCTCAATCATAATTAGAATGGACGATATTAAGAAAAGAACACTCGGAAAACATGATATTATGACGCGAGGATAAATAATGAGGTTATGTCAATTGTCAAAATATTTTTTATTCATTTCGAAATCCAAATGGTTTCTTAATTCTCAGTCTTTACTACAATGTTTACCAAAAAAATGATATTTAGAAGTGAACTGAAGTTGAAACCAAATCTCCAATTTGAGTTTAGTCCAAATAGATTTATGTTACTTAAATTCTTGCATGTTTGGATATAAATATAGGCTCCCAATCAGTCAATTATTTCATAAGATTATCTAGAGGAACTTATGTTATTGACTTTGGTAAATGTGCATGGGAAAGATTCATTGCCATGGATTTGATCATTTTACAGGATCCCAACGCAGTTATATACACACGGTAGCCAGATGTGTGCGCCTACATGTTTTGTTATGTCTTACAATGTTGAAGACGAGAATTTGACCACGTGCCTCACTATCGCTTCCCCTTAGAAATCATTGTCTCGAAATAAACCCCACCTGGCATGAGAAGTTGATTGTGGCAACAGACGACCACTTCCTCTCCAATTGGCGGCTATCATGATGTTCAAGTAAGGAGACGCTCCCACCTGTCGATCCATTTTGCAAGAGACCCCATTCATCTCTGTTCAAGTAAGGAGACGCTCCCACCTGCAAGTTTCTTTTACACATCACTGATAATGAGCAGCAACAGCTTGAATGGGTGGCATGTTGTAGAGATATAGTAGTAATAGCTTCAATGGGTGACCTGTTGCATTTCAATGTGTTGGCAGTTGCAATTTTCCTAATGGTTTCAACTTATGGCGGTGTATGAACAAAAACTAATGCACTACAGCATCTCCCCTCGGCGACCCAAGCTATCATCCTTCTATCTAAGTGGGGTAGAACCAGAAATGGGATGTATTCTCGAAGAATCTAACTTGACTAGAACATCTATCTCTAGTTCTAGAGCGTGTGATTCCACTCCTATCTTCAGTGCTTCCCTTTCCTTCTACTCCCAACTTCTTACGTGTGTTACCGACTCAATTGAATGATTATGAAGGACTACCCTTGTATTCGAATAAGAAAATACAGAGATCCTGATCATATGGATGGGTACTTCTATAAGCAGGAAGGCTTCCCCTCACTTCAAAACAAAATGAGAGGGAGGGAAAGAAAATAAAGAAGAATTGGTCACCTTTCAGGACCGACCCTGTGCAATACATCTTCAGGTCATCGGACGAACAACTATCGTTATTCTCCCGTTATTACTAGTACTATTGCTTAATACCTTAGATCCTAAACATGTAATGATACATGGATTCTAAATATTTTTTCCATTTCTTCCCTTTGAAATTTACCTAACGGAATCCATTCCAAGCATGATTTTTTCTCTCAATTCTTTTAATGCTCCATGATAAAGTTGAACATGTTTTCCTCCATTGTCCAACAAATAGGCCATAAATGTATTCTTGTTCTATGGTCATCAACACTGAAGTTACTGGTATCAGAGCTTTGTTAAATGCTTGAGATCGTCGAGAAGAATTTGGTCTTGAAGCTATGTGTACTCGATATGGTGGAGGGGAAACAACAATTCTAGCACAAAGAGTTTAAGCGGCATCACCAACGACGAAGAAAGAAACAAAGCGGACCCACGCTCTAATTTGTCCTTACACGGTTGTGGGATGTTCCATACGTATTCTACACAAATGCACGCTACGTATTTCCAAGCATGGATCCCAGTGAATGTAGCCATGAATCACCTTGGTGTGTCTCCTCTAAGCTCTAAATCTTGGTTGTTGCATGCAACATATAGACCTAATAGGAAAAAATAAATCCCTAATTTGAGCAAAATATGACAGAGATTTTAGCTATTAAGTATCTGTAATCTGAGGCAAATTTGGCAAAGATTTTAGGTATTAAATCCTACAATAATTCTACTGTCTTAGTTTTTAAAAATGGAAAATTACCTTGGAAAAGTGTTAAGCATGAGCATAATTTTCATCTAGTATCTTTCAAAGTGAAAATCAATGTAAAAATACTGCCAAAGGCGCATTTTCCTTGACTCGTGCAAGAAGGTGACAGAGGCCATGGAAGAGGGAAGTTTCTTTCTCTTCGGGAAGAAATTGAAGAAAGAGGACTTCAAGCTTGATTGAGAGCCACTAGCTCTCATGCCAGCAACACAATAGGGACAGTTTGAATCTTTCTCTCCTCGACGTATTGTTTGCAAGTAGAAGATTGTTACATATTCACATATTGTTTGTGGATAGAAGGTTGAAGGTAAGCACATATTGTTACATATTGTAGGTGGAAGGAGGGCTAATCTAGCACGTATTGTAGGTTGAAGGCGGGCTAATCTAATAGACAACTAAAGCTACATGCCACTGACCAAGTGGAAGTGGAGGGAAGTTGGCAAGTGGAGGGCAGTTGGCAGCTCACCAAGACGCAAAGTAGGGTGGTGGACTATGAGTTATATATCTAGAAACATTAAGCATTTAATGTTTTGAATTAATGCTAAGTTGAAACTTAGCATTAATTCACTTTTATTCCTTCATATTTAGTTTGCTAAGTTTCAGGTCTATGGTTTCCTATGTTTTGAATGGGATTGCCTCGATATGAGGACAAATAAGGCCTCAAACATAAAAACTTAGGACAAAAGATGAACATCCTTCCTTTTCTTCCTTGATTTGCGTGAAAAAGATACACGTGAACTAGAAACTTTGGTTAAAATACTTGGTTTGCATGCAATACTAATAGAACATTGAAAAACCAATTACTAATAGTCCCTCAACCCGAAGGGCGAGGACTAATAAAATAAAAATTTATAGAAATATAAGAAAGTTATTATGTATAAAGTTTATGCGATAATAAGATAAGGTTGAAAAATTGAACGTTTGTACACATTCAAAGTTTTGAATTATGAAGAGAGTTTTTTTTTTTTCAAATATGTTTGAAAATACTTCAAAATAAATATTTTTGTCATTGCATGATATCATATGTTGTGAATCAATGCATTTTGTGATGACTGAGCTGCAAGTTTATGTACAGTTTGGAATATATTTCTTTAATAATTTTAAAATGCAATGAGCACATTTAGAAATCAGCAATTTATTTCTTAAGAGATAATTTCATTGAACGGTTTTAATTTCTTCAATGGGCAATGAACTTGAATGTTCAACCTATCGAGCAAAAGAGGGTTCTACTCCATAAAGAGGGTTCTACTCCATAACCACGAGGATTTTAAAGTTAAACATAGATATTGACCTCAAAATTAATCAATGCCCACTACATTGTATTTAAATTGTCTCAAATTGAGCCAGAATTTATTTCAAATGTGGGACAATGAGCGTCAAACAACTTCAAACTTGTAAATAGTTAATAGTGTTATGATAGTCATGTAAATCAATGTGATTTTGAAAAAACAACAATAAAAACCAAAGTTTTGAGCTATGACAATTCATATATGAAACCCCTCATTCATTATCCAAATTCTCTGATTTCCAACCTCAAACTATAGTTTTGCAACCATTATTAGAGATTTTAATTGAAAATTTGCATCTCCAAGGCTATCGAAATATGAAGTTTCCGTTAATTTTTTTAATTTCTTGTTATCCTACTTTGCAACTTCAAATTCTATAAATTTCGATTGTTACATCTCCTAAGTGAACAGATACAAGAGTTTCTATTTTTCACAATATTTATATAATTTATTTCCCATAGATAAATGGTTGGGATACTACCTTGAGACCCAAAAATTTCTTGTTGTCGACATTCTACCACTTTCCCCATTGTAAAACCAAAACCAATACCAATTTCATGTTGTCAAGCCAAAATCTCGACATCGAACAAAATTTGAAGGGGTGAGATGTGACAGTGTCGATTGAATGATGGACAACTCTCAATGAATTTTGCTTGTTTCTTGAGTAAAAATAGAGAAACTTGAGTAAATAATGGATGCCTTTCCATGCACTTCAATCATCTAACAATAGACACCTCTTAATGCATGGGCATCCAATCAGAGAGATAGTTCTTTCTCCCAAGAAAAAAAAACATATATTCATTTTTCGAGAAGAAAAGTAAATATACATGTGTTGTGCCAAGCTAGCACTCTCCAAAAAGCTTAGAAGTTTTTAGCTTATGCAATCCTATAGGATTTGTTGAGTACCAACTTAAACTACTTCCCAAGAAGAATTCACACTTTATAATCAGATTATTAAACATGGACATTTCACATCAACATTTGCTTCCAAAACAACTATCTAATATATCACCACTATAGTGGCTTGATTAGCAATGTATTAAGTTGTTGCAAATTGGATATTTCCATCTATTACAATGGTTATCTCAATTGCAGAAATAGATTTTGTAAAGAGAAACAACGTTAATGTTTTTAGAAAGTAAAGCTTGATAACATATTCTCTTTCTAAGGAGGGACAACAGATTACTATTGGAAAAGTAATAATTAAGAGAATAGAGATGGAGTAAAATTTGTCTCAAAATCTTGGTTTTAATTCAACTATGCTAAAGAAATCAGCATTCATAAGTAGAATACTCATAAACCGAGCAAGCCAAGTAGGGTTGAAACCCTAGCAATCATGACCTAACCTGCAAATCAATGGCATCCTCAGGTCATCTATCGCCACCCCCACCTATCCTTACATTCCCACTCAATCATGATCCCACACACCTCCCAAGTAACCTGCCTTTGACACATTATCCCAATATTCATGATTTCCCTATAATCATGTCACCACATCTCTAGTAGACGGTGTCATACCTCCCCTCGAAACCATCAATGAGACATCCCACCACCTTGTTGGATCATGTTGTCATTGATGTCAAAGGATTGATGTTAAAGGAACAATGTCTTGTCATAGTATACTGATGTAGTGATTGATGGATCATGTATTGTCATTGTTGTCAATGGATTGATGTCAAGTGGAGTCATATATAGATGATGTCATGCATAAATGAAGATGGATCAATGTGTTGTCATTGATATATGAAGCATAGATGATGCCATGCATAAATGAAAATGGATCAATGTGTTATGATGCATAGATGATGTCATGCATAAATGAAGATGGATCAATATATTGTCATTGATATATGATGCATAGATGGATTGATGCATTAATATATTGATCGTTGGATCATGTGGTTATGCATGGAATCAATGACAAAGGGACAATGTCATAGTGATGTGTTGTCATGGGTTATTCTAGTTGGATTGATGTAACATGATTGATAGGAAGTACAAATGGATGAACTCCAAAGTGGTCCCCTTATGGTGAAAGCCCTCACGGGAAGACACTTTGTGTTTGAATTATCCTAGAAGTATGGTTAGAGAACCCAATCTTAATTATGGAATAATGAGATAAAGATCAGTGAATTTGTCAGTGAAAATATCCTAGATGGATAGTGCTTGTCATGCCATTTCTAGTGGTATGTGGAACGTCACATAACTCCTCACGGTTAGAGAGTTATGGCCTTGTGAAGTTGGAGGACCCTCATGTGTTGTCTAGAAGCCCCTAGAAGGTCAAAGAATTCAAATTATTCTAAGAAGCTTCTAGAAGAATTTGATTAGTCAAAGTGGGTTAAGTGGACAAAATGGCTAAGTGGACAAAGTTGGTTATATGCACAAAGGTGGCTATGTGGACAAAGTGGGTTAAGTGGACAAGTGGCCATGTGGACAAAGTGGCTAAGTGGACAAAGTTGGTTATGTGGACAAAGTAGCTAAGTGGATGCTTCTAAAGGAAGCTACTTGGAGAGTATGAATAAGAGAGCAAGGGTCTCTTGTCTATAGTATCTTTCTTGAGCATATGGAAGATCTATTTTGGGTGACAGATTCATTGCAGGTACTCATGGACGCATCAAAGTTTTCGTAAGTTTGAGATCTTGACGGCGAAAGTTTCGAAAGTTCACAAACCCTAGTTTTTGAAGGAGTATGCGGCCTGCAGTGAGCCAAAGCGCGTACATACGTGGGCTGCAGTGAGGTAGGACGTGTACTCACGTGGGTTGAAGGAGATCAAAGCGCGTACAGTTGGAGAGAGTCCTGGAAACTTGAGTGAGAGCTTGTGCCAGGTTCCTAAAGTCTGAAGCAAATTCCAGATCGGCATTCTATGGGCTCAGATCTGCCATAGAAGTTTTGGTATGGTTACACGGTTGTCTTGATGGATATTTTTGCTTATTGCATGGTGAGTACTTAAGGCATTCTTGGTATGGCTGTTGTGATATGGTTTGTGTTGGTTGATTGACTGAGTGAGCAACACTCTTATGTTTCAATATTGATATGGTTGCCATAGTATACTGGTTACTTATACATGATTAAGTAACATTCATATTGTACGGTTGATGATGTTGAATGTTTCTCTACAAGTGAAGAAGAAAATATAGAAGAAGTTTGTGTAGAATCATATGACAGTTATCCTATAGTTGAGGAGGAAGATTTGTTGGAACTTAAAGTTAAAGTTTTAGCTGAGTTAGAAGATGTTAGCAATGAAATAGGACATTACTCAATTTCTTTTGTGTATCTTGAAAAATACACCAATGAAGTCCTAGAAAAGTACTCAAGATATAGCATGGCACTAAAGCAATCTCTCCAAGAACAAGAAGAAAGTAAAAAGACTCAATTAGAAGAAAAGGAAGAAGAGATCAAAAGACTAAAGAATGAAATAGAAGAAAATAAGAAGGTAGATGATGAAATTAGCAAAAGTCTTGAAGTTAATGTCAATCTCAAGACCCAAATTGAATAAGCCAAAAGGGTAGAGGAACTATTAAATAATCAAGTAAATGAAAAGGAAGAGTCGTGTCATAAGTTGGAAGCTGAAGTTGTTGATCTTAAAAAGAAAGTAGAGAAGTCAAACAAATTCTTGAATAGCTCATCAATCTTGAATGAAATCTTGGATAGTCAAAGATCAACAAATGATAAAGTAGGTCTTGGTTACAACAAAGAAGCTACGCATTTTGAAGCAATCACCTCAAAGAAGCATGAGGTAAGTCCTTCATTCTCAAAAGGTGGAAGTGATGTTGCAAGTCAACCATCTACACAAAGCAAGGAAACTTTCAAAATAAAAAAGCAAGGAAGACATCAAGAAGTCGTCTTTACACCTCAAAGCAAATTTAAAAGAGAGACACCTTCAGGATGGACACCAAAGCAAAGGTATGAAAATGTTTTTCATGGTCATTGTTATTCATGTAATGAATATGGTCACAAAGCTTTGGATTGTAGACATTATGCAAAGAAAGATAATGAAAGATTTCATAACACCCTAAGGTGTTGGAGATGTAATCAAGTGGGACACATTGTTGCTCATTGTCATACTATGAGATGCTACAGTTGTAGTGGATTTGGCCACAAATCCCAGGATTGTTGGAACACAAGAAGACAATCCATGAGGAGTGTTTCATATAGTAAGACTAGAAGAACACATGAGGTTAGAAAGGAAGACAATGTTGGAAAGATGGAAGCTCAGAGCTCAAGTTCTGAGAAGGTGGAACACCTTCAAAAGTGGGTGAAGAAGACCGAACAATCAGAACAGAAGGGCAACCCTAAGGCAAGCTCAAGCTTGACTTTTTTCTGAAGAATAAGCGGGTTACATTGATAGCAGTCGCATACATATGCGAGCTGACCTATAAATAAGTCACGTACATATATGAGTTGTGTGTATAGCAGGTCGTGTATATGTGGTAAAAATCCTTGGGAAGTAGGATATGCAAATGGGTTGCAGCTTGGTGTGATGGTATAACTCTGTTTTGCAAGGTCTGACATGGTTTGTTGCAGGTTTTCATGATTATATGTTGGCATGTGTATTTATTGTATGTATGGTGATGATAGATGGTTGAGTGTTGAAATATAGTGTGGATTGAGACATTTTTATGTTGATGAACAATGATGGTTATGACAATGAAGTTATGGCACTTTGGTTATGAGATATATCATGATGATCCTAGCTAGAGATATCATTGATCTATTGAGGGACACTCTTAGTACATGTCTAGAGGTACTATTGGATGCTTAGTACTTGATGTAGTGATTGGTTTTTGTGGCATATGTGTTATGATACATGGTTGGTACATATGTAAGTTCCATTGATGATGTATTGTTAGAAGCATATTTGTTGGATGTCTTGGTGCATGCATTTGGCATGTGGTTGAGCTACATATTGGGACATGTAGTTGATGAGGTGGTTATGTTGTACATCATTGATGAGTCATAGCCTGATCTATATTCGGTGCATGGTTGATGCACTTGCTTGGTACAGGTGGTGATACATGTTTAGTGCAATGTTGATGCACTCATAGATGGTATATGTTTGTAGGTGATAGTACTTGGCTAAAGTACATCATTGGTATTACTTGTTTAGCATATACTTTGGTACATGATGTATGAGATGATATAGTTGAGACACATGTTATGATGATGGTTGAGATACATGGTTGTGGCACTTGGTTCATGGTAGAGGCATGTCATGAGTGATATGACACTTGTTTGAGGTACACAGTTGGGACACGTTCTTGGCATATGGTTGATACACTCCATTGATGATATCTTATGGAATATTGTATGGTATTGATGTACATGGTTGATGTACATGGGTGTTGTGCATGGTTGGCACACAAGATGGCACAAGATGTACATGGGTGATGTTTTGTTCATGATTCTCTATTCATTGTTGACATATATTTTGTTTCATGATGTATGGTATGGCACGAGTTTGATGCATGGACAAGTCCAAGGATCGTCATAGGAATAGTAGATCATTCTTGAGCAGTTGATCTATGTTCTGGTTGAGCAGTAGCATTTGCAACAGAAGCATCTTGCAGTGGTAGCATATTATTCATATTACAGAGAAGACAGGGGGAGACATAGCCACAGGGGGAGTCATTCTTCTTCCCATGATTCCAAGAGGAGATACTTATCAGATGAAAAGGTAAATACTTGGAGAAAGAGCACAAAGGCATGGTTCCAGGGGGAGCAATGGTCATTGGGGGAGCATGAGCGATATGTCTTCAACATTACATCAAACTGATGACCCTTGTTCAAAAGGGGAGAGATTATTCAGAGGAAGATCAAAGACATCCAGACAAGGGGAGCAACCCCAAGGAGAGTTCAAGCAGGGGGAGCAACCTCAAGGAGAGAACTACCCTTTTCCATTGATGTCAAAGGGGGAGAGATAGTCACATTGATGTGATTGAGATGACTATTGATGAAGAGCAATGTCATGTGTACATGTTGCCATCAATGATTGATGTTGACATCAATGTTGGTATTGCCATCAATGCCAAAGGGGTAGATTGTTGTATCATGTTGTCATTTATGTCAAAGGATTGATGTTAAAGGAACAATGTCTTGTCATAGTATATTGATGTAGTGATTGATGGATCATGTATTGTCATTGTTGTCAATGGATTGATGTCAAGTGGAGTCATAGATAGATGATGTCAAGTGGAGTCATAGATAGATGATGCCATGCGTAAATGAAGATGGATCAATGTGTTGTCATTGATATACGATGCATAGATGATGTCATGCATAAATGAAGATGGATCAATGTGTTGTCATTGATATATGATGCATAGATGATGTCATGCATAAATGAAGATGGATCAATGTGTTGTGATGCATAGATTATGTCATGCATAAATGAAGATGGATCAATATGTTGTCATTGATATATGATGCATAGATGGATTGATGCATTAATGTATTGATCATTGGATCATGTGGTTATGCATGGAATCAATGACAAAGGGACAATGTCACAGTGATTTGTTGTCATGGGTTATTCCAGTTGGATTGATGTAACATGATTGATAGGAAGTACAAATGGATGAACTCCAAAGTGGTCCCCTTATGGTGAAAGCCCTCACGAGAAGACACTTTGCGGTTGAGTTATCCTAGAAGTATGGTTAGAGAAGCCAAGATTAATTATGGAATACTGAGATAAAGATTAGTGAATTTGTTAGTGAAACTATCCTAGATGGATAATGTTTTTCATGCCATTTCCGGTGGTATGTGGAATGTCACATAACTCCTCACGATTAGAGAGTTATGGCCTTGTGAAGTTGGAGGACCCTCATGTGTTGTCTAGAAGCCCCTAGAAGGTCAAAGAAGTCAAATTATTCTAAGAAGCTTCTAGAAGAATTTGATTAGTCAAAGTGGGTTAAGTGGACAAATGGCTATGTGGAAAAAATGGCTAAGTGGACAAAGTTGGTTATATGCACAAAGGTGGCTATGTGGACAAAGTGGGTTAAGTGGACAAGTGGCTATGTGGACAAAGTGGCTAAGTGGACAAAGTTGGTTATGTGGAAAAAGTGGCTAAGTGGATGCTTTTAAAGGAAGCTACTTGGAGAGTATAAATAAGAAAGCAAGGGTCTCTTGTCTATAGTATCTTTCTTGAGCATATTGAAGATCTATTCTAGGTGAAAGATTCATTGCAGGTACTCATGGACGCATCAAAGTTTCCGTAAGTTTGAGATCTTGAGGGCAAAAGTTTTTGAAGTTCACAAACCCTAGTTTTTGAAGGAGTACGCGGGCTGCAGTGAGCCAGAGCACGTACATACGCGAGCTGCAGTGAGGTAGGATGCGTACACACGTGGGATGAAGGAGATCAGAGCGCATACAATTGGAGAGAATCATGGAAACTTGAGTGAGAGCTAGTGCCAGGTTCCTGAAGTCTGAAGCAAATTCTAGATCGACATTCTATGGGCTCAGATATGCCATAGAAGTTTTGGTATGGTTACACGGTTGTCTTGATGGATACTTTTTCTTATTGCATGGTGAGTACTTAAGGCATTCTTGGTATGGCTATTGTGATATGATTTATGCAGCACTCTTATGTTTCAGTACTGATATGGTTGTCATAGTATACTGGTTACTTATACATGATTAAGTAACATTCATATTGTATGGTTGAGGAACATGAGTAAGTTGTTGGGCAACATAGATGTGTTGTGATTGGTTGTGGTACATATTGGATAGTGAAAGGTAGAAGTGGATGTGACAAAGGATGCAGAAGATCTAAGTTTTCATGGAGAGAGAAAACCCTAGTTCTTCAGAAGACATACATAGGCTACAGTATAGATAGGTCGCGTACATACGCGCGCTGCACTATTAGTAGGGCGCATACATACGCATGATGCACTATTAATAGTTCGCGTACCTGTTGACATATTGGTATTTGTTGAGGATTGAATCCTCTTCTCAGTTGGTGTTGAGTTGTGTAAGCTGAGTCTTGCATTGTAGAGCTGGTGCTCTTGTGGAGTTGATACTCTATTCAGTTGTTGCTGATAAAACCCCAAGGATTGTAGTCCATAATAAAAGAAAAATTGTATATACATCTTGTGTTCCTTGTGTTCTTTGTGGTGATGGCTTATTGATGATCTATGTTGATCATATATGTTTACATACAACTAGTTATAAATTGACAGTAATAAGTGATGAGTAAATTTTGATTGCTAACTAAGGAGTTTTTGTGAAAGGAAGTGAAAAAGAGCCCTACACTGATTCACCCCCCCCTCTCAGTGTGATCGGTGTGTCCAACACACCTTCCCTCATAACAACCCTCTATCATCTACCCCAATCACCCGCAAAACTCATAAATAGCCTACATAATACCCTTTGGAAAACTCATTATTGCATTTCCTCCCTGCACTCCTTGTCAAACTATGATGCACCAACTAAACCAAAAAAAACACAAAAAGCAAACAAGAGGGTAGAAACCTGGAAGAAGAAAAATACATAATGCATCAGATAAAGAAATAATGCAATGAATATCAATGTACCCAAGGATGAGGTAAAGAACATTATACTGCAATGCTTTGCAAGGGAATTAATCAAAAAGTTTAGTGGGGAACTGGAGCTCTCGAAAAAATCCATGAAAGGTTGGGTGACCATAAAGTGGGCCAAAACACTAGGTTATGTTTGAAAACCCATATGGGATCCAAGAGCTATATGACCATCTTATTCAAGTTGCAACAAGACCAAGACAAAATTAAGGTTGAGGGACCCTATTAGCACAATGCAACATGTTTATACATTCAAAAGTGGACCCCTATATTTGACTCCGCAAAGGAGAGGATAACAAAAATTATGATTTGGACCAAGCTACCAAACCTACCTTTGGAATATTGGTCATCGGGCATTATGGAGTAGATAGGTAACAGTATTAGAAAGTTTATTAAGATTGATGAGCATAATTTGGATATGGACAACCTTATTGTTGCAAAAATTTATGTCGAAATGGACCTGAACGAGGACCTTCCTAAAGGTACATGTTTAAACTATGGAAACACCTCACATTGGTAGTGATTGGATTTTGTTAATATACCATTTAGATGCAGAATTTGTAGAGAAAATAACCATATTCAATACCTGTGTTCAAGGTGTATTGTAGAAGGAAAACACATGGAGAAATAAGAAGAGGAGGAAAGGATAACAAGTAAGCAATACTTCCCTCTCCATTCGATTGGTGAATATTCTAAGGGAAGGGACTAGGAAAAATCCCCAATGTCAAATGAACCCTCCCTTCCCTCCCCCTCCATTTCTAGATCCCACGGTTCTTTGGGCCAACTAGAAAACATCTACCTCTATCGAGTACTCAAAACGATTTAGAACATCTTAGCTTAGGAGGCTCTTATCACTAAAATAGGGATCAATCCCTCTTGACCTCCCTCCACTCCTCCTGACACATCCTTACCCATGACCCAAACCATAGACTCTCCTCCTCATCAGAACATCCTCCCCACCACTCAACCCCATCCAAACCCTCATATGGACAATCAAACTATCAATATAGACCTGCCCAGAGCCAAGATACGTATTTAATACACCACTCCATATCACTCAACCTCTTTGTCAATCTATAGATCTATACAAACAACACACACACATCTCTCTCTCTCTCTAGCTAGAGAGAGAGAGAGAGAGAGAG
>ML778028.1:1377966-1411185 GCA_009831015.1 Picea engelmannii
TCTCTCTCTCTCTCTCTCTCTAGAGAGAGAGAGAGAGAGAGAGAGAGAGAACACAATCTAAAGAACACCCCCCCTCACACCTTGCTCACAGGTATTATCAAGTGGTCTATAATTGGTCATTTCCATGGGATAGGAAAAAGGGAAAGCAAGAAGGATCTCTAACACAACCAAGGCCATTACACAGATTGAGGTGCAACAAGGTCAATAATGAATTGTCCTTGGGGCACTTAGAGCAATGGAAGCCCCCAAGGAGGTGAATACATGTAAATACTCTTAATAAATCATAGGGGCATGGGATCAACCTAGAAAATGAGATCCTTGAGAAGATTACTTTGTGTACATAAGCCTATTATATTTTTTTATCCAAGAAACAATGATATCGAAGAATGTCCGCAAGACAACTCTAAGGAAAATCTTATTAGACTCTAAATTTTAGTGTGTAAGCTCTGATGGACTCTCAAGAGGGATAGTCATAGCATGGAAAAACACTTTTCACCTCGTAAGAAGTGAAAAATCTACACATTATTTACATGTCACTCTCTTCTTAGAGGAATTAAATAGGAATATAGATCAATTCAACATATATTGCCCCCACCAAGACCAACAACAGTTTTGGCACGACATTGTGAACAAATTAATTTTGGAATACCCCTCACTTGTAATTGAAGGAACCCTAAATTTAATCTTAAATAGTGTAGAAAAAAATGATCCCAAATGTGAGGAAGGACCCATTAAAGGATTTCTTCATGGACATGTTGGAAAAAGTTGAGATGGTATATATTGATAAGGTCACACTTGTAGCCACCTAGACAAAAAAGAAACATGGAGCTCATTTTATTGGTAAGAGATTGGACCTCTTCATGATCAAGAAATCTTTCTTGGGCTCCTTACAACGTTTTAGATATGGGGTTCACCCCACTGGGGGATCAAGCCATGCATATATAATTCTGGAGTTGGAGAAGGCCACATTGGGACCTCCTCTACCTTTCAAATTGAATTCACATTGGCTCACTCACCTATAGTATGTACAAAGGATCACAAAGTCTTGGCATCATATCTCATGGGACCAAGGCAATATGATGACTCAACTACAAAGAAATCTAATCATAGTTAAAATAATGGAGTAAAGAAAAAATTGGAAACTTTGAACTCCGACTAGAGGAGGTTGAAGGATAGATCTCATACATGCATGAGCAAGCATGCTCAAAATACCAAAATCTAGAAATGTTGAAGGAATTGTCATAACTTGAGAGAGAAAAAAAAACACCTATTAGCATGGGAGGAAGCACATTGGTGTATGAAGAGTCATGCAATCTAGCTTCAAGAGGGAAATAAAAACACTGCATTTTTCCACAAATAGATAGCCACATGAAGAGCATACAATTCAATTTGGAGGATATTGGATCACCAGGGTAATATCTTTGAAAATTTTGGCACTATCAACCAAGCAAGGGTGACTCACTACAAATCAATGTACACCCAATCCTCAGGGGAAAACCTAAGCAACATCCTTTCTATCACCTCGACTTTTCCCAATTGAATTAGTGAGCAAGATAATGAGAACCTAATGGCTTTGATTTATGAACAATAACTCAAGCAAGCAGTTCAAAAACTTCACGTAGATAAATCCATGGGACCCGATGGACTCTAATATTATTCTTGATTGTCAAATAGTCTAGAAAATAAGGATGGATACATTGAGATTTCAACTCCACTTTCCTAGCGACAATCCCTAAGGTAACAAATCCCACCAACTTTGATCACTCTCGTCCCATTTCATTGTGTAATAGTATATACAAAATTATATCCATCGTAATAACTTTTTTCCTCAAGTTATTTCTCTCCTCCCACATTTCCCGAGAACAAATAGGTTTTCTACATGGAAGGGACCTTCAAGATGCCATTGGGTCTACCCAAGAGATACTCCACTCTATCTAGATCTTCAATAAAAGAGCATTCCTCACCAAAATTGACCTATCAAAATATTTTGACCACTTGAACTAGTTAAATCTGAGAATGATCCTAATGCAAGTAAGGTTTCACTAGCCATTCATCTCTTGGATATAAGGGTGCATCTCTACAACATCCATTGCAATATTAATCAATGGTCCTACCACCACTTTCTTCCCTATGTCTAGAGGACTTCCCTAGGGGTGCTCACTTTCCCCCTTTCTTTTCTTGATCATAACCAAAGGATTGAATAGGTTTAGAAAGGCTAAGGTCAAGTAGGTAAACATCTTGGGAATGAAACTATCATAATCCAATCATGTAACCCATCTCATGTTCTGCCAGAGAAGCCAAAGAATTTGCTCATATATTGAATATTTTTTGTCACTCTACAGGGATGGAGATTAACAAATCAAAGTATTTCATTCAATACAATCATGTGCCACAATTTCAAAAGGAAATTATCTCAAAATATCTACCCTTCTCGGTACAAGAATTTGAAATCGATCCTCTGGTTCTTTTGGATGGATTATTATGGTCGCAATGGTAGTAGTGGGATCAAAATTGATGATTTGTTTCCTTTTGTTATTTTTTGAATCAAAGTCCGATTCAGGGCTCGATTCTTTTTCTTTGAGTTTGATCACCAATGACTGTTTTGAGCAACATTCAACGGTGTTGTGCCAAGAGATTTTGTGGAAGTCACACCACTTCCTAGTGTCCTTCTTCATCTTCCCGTTACCCTTCTTTTCCTATGGCTTGGACTCATTTTCTTGAGGTTGGTTGTTCTATGAGTTAGGGTTGCCTTTACCATACTTCAGTTGTTACGGGTTTGCAAACCCGAACTCCTGCTTTTTCTACTACTTAATTTTTTGTTCGATTTTGACAACATATCGATAAGCAACGCCTAATGATGAGATGTCTAGAAACTCCATTTCGGTTTGGATGTACCTGTGTAGAACCCCATGGTATTTCAGAACCAAATGTCATTTAGAGTCTTTGATACCCAACTTAGTGCATAAGGTATGAAAGGTATTTGTGAACTCCGACATTGTTTGGCCCCTCTCTTGATGTAGTGTGGTCCATCTCATGTACCGATCGTCATAGTTTACAACAAGGTAATCTTGCTCCTTGACCACATCCATAAAAAATTTCCAAGTAGGTTCGGCCTCAAACATTCTAGACTCTTCTGTGGAAATTCGCTCAAAGTAAGTTTCCCACCAATTTTTGACATGGTGGACAGCCTTAAGGAGCGCGAATGTGATCTTTTCCTTATCAAAAAAATTGTGGACAGAGAAATAACCTTCTAGCAAATTTAACCATTTTTCTAAAGCATTTGCATCTATCTGACCTTTAAACATAGGAATATCAAATTAACTTGTACCTTAAAAGGGCCGTCGCCTCCAAAGTGGATGCTTGATGAAGATGCATCTTTTGTTATCGACAATCGTTAAAGGATTTGGGAAAAAATTTCCATCATTTCATCCCTTTGTCGTGTGAGGGATTCCTCGAGCAACAGATTAATAGAATATTTTTCTCCCTCATCTCTCTTTTCTTCCACCATGGGAGGCCACTTGGGCTGGCGAGATTGGTTGTCCTCGAGAGAAACTAGCTCGAGACCCAACTCTCTATACCCTGACCTCATCGAGGACATGCACTAAGAAACGACAAGGAGCAACCTGCTTTGATACCACTGATCTGGATTATTTTGAGAATGAAATGAAGGTGGAAATATAATAAGGAAATACACAGAGATATTGTAATAAATACATAGATACAGTAATACACAATTTCTATTAATGAAGGAAATGTATTGAAACTGTAAAAATACAGAGTGAATGAACTCGCCATAATGGTGGTAGCTTATCTCCGAGATGAGATGTGACGACTACGTTCATTCGCAAGAAGTTGTTTACAATGAGGCTTCAAAGGCCTTTTAACATAAAGCATAAATTATAAAACCTTAAACATCCAAAACCCTAACACTGGGACATGAAGCGCCAAAAGGTTTGTGGGCCCCGATGGGAGTAGTTGACACGTCAACTTTATGAGGGCGTAACATTTGCATACGATCTTCGTTTGGGGAGTTTGATACCTCATAGAAAAGGTCTAGCCAAAGAATACAAAAAAAAATTCGGGTTGGAGTATACTTTCATTAATGTTTTCCCCCAAAAAATTCCAAAAAAAAACATCGTTTAGGGCCTCAAAACGACCTCAGAAGTTTGAGACCCAAAAAACTGTAAAAAACTGCCAAAATGGAAATTGTTTTTTGAGCTAGTGGAATAGGTGGGTGGCCATTGGTATCCGCCTAGATCAAGTACAACCTTATTTAGCCACTCCAAAAGTGGCACCATCTAACCAACGGTATGGATCTACCCACTTCGCCAAATCAACAACTGTGAATCCACCCACCGTAAAACACGTGTTTCTTCCAGGGTAACAATCTGATTTCAAACTTAAACAAGTCAGGGTATTTTCTCTATCCCTTCTAAGGTTCTACCAAACTTATAAAAGCTTTGGAATTCTAGGTTTACACTAGTTAAGATCTTCCTTTAGAAATTTGGATGAAAGATTGCTTGTCGTGTAAGATTTCCACCTAAAACATGTGACTTCTCTCAGGTCTTAAGACTCTCAACCCCCTTACCATGTCTCTCCAGCTACCAGGGTACTCCTGTCTCTTTCCGAGTGAATATTTTGTCCATATATTGCAACATTTCCTATTAAACTACAATATTTTCAAGGATACAAATCATCCCTACTTGACTTAACTTCACGAGTTAACAAATTTATACAATGAAGGAAAACAAGCACTTTCAATTTTACACAGGAGTTCAATTCATCATTACCATGCGTTCATATTTTCCGATTAAACCAATAACCACACATTTACATCATTACCATGCATCAAACAAGTCAAGTTAGACACTTGTCTGTTCAAGGGAAATATCAACAACCAATTGACTGAGAGAATATGCCTTTCCTCCCAACCTTAGGCCATACTGTAGAGTGTCTTCCTACAGTACGCCACCCCCATACCAATCTGTGATATCACAAGGGAATGATTCAGTTGGTATTCAAGTTCAGATGATCCAAGAAGGTTACTCTCCTTCCTCCACTGACAACAACAAAAGTTGCCCCCTTCCCATTGAGCTCAGGGCTTCCACATGTTTATCGATTAGTTTATCAATTGGATTTCCTTTGCATGAGGGATCCCTTTCTCTATTATATACTCCCTCGACAACCTCCCCTTACCAATGTCAGTTTTTATCTAGTAAGTACCAAGCTGCGACCCTTTTATCGCTTCATTCTAGATCCATGTCTTCTCTGTTTCAGGGTGATCATCAATAGTTTGGACAAGCTTCCTATTTTCCTCAAGGAAAGCTCTCTGCTTTCTTCTTTTCTTTGATATTCCTAGCAAACGTCTATGTTCATTGTACCCTTAGCCTATGAGTTCGTTGCTCCGACTCTTCCTTAGAGTATTTTCCTTTGTCCATGATTTCCTTCCTTTTGCTTCTTTTTTCTATGTGTGTCTCTTGTCGTTGTTGTTCTCCTCTTTACACTTTGGTGATTTTTTTCACCTTTGGCCTCTTCCTCTACCAATCCTTGAGAATCCCGTGGCTTCTGTCAGAAGAAACCTCCAATCAAGGATCTGAATTTTGAAGGGGCAATCCATTGGGCATACTTTTTTTAGGTTTCCAGTTGACCCTTGCCTCTTCAAGAGTTCATATATGTTAGCAATATTAACTGCCTCGACCACCAATCTCATCTTCCATAACTGGTCATGTGGCTCCATGTGTGTTTATGTTTTTTAATATAGGATAGCTTGCTAAGAAATCTTCCTATTTTCTTCACTTAAACATCTCAACTCTACCTCGTCAATCCACTTCATCAATTCCACATGGGATATCATGGCTAGTACTCTCAAGTCATTTTCCCTCCTTAGTCAGCTGCCTAATGTTTTCATTAATCGAAACATAATTACGTGCTTCATAATCACATCAGATGAAGTCTTAAGCATAATTACAGTTATGGGGGGAAACAGGGTGTTGCAAAAATACTCTAGATCTATTTCACCCCCTTGGGAGACTTGAGTGACCAAACCAATTTTCAAGATGTATATGTTGGATATATTACACAAACCTAGGATTTTCCTTTCATTTTATTTTCCTAAGTTTATTTGGCTATGTTGAGGGTCCCTTAGTTTGAGATATCCTCCCCTCATTGAGGATATTCTCCCCTAGACAAGGGTGCCACATACCCTCCAGTCAACTCTCAATTACCATTCAGTTAGACTAGTTGAGTTCACCAAATGTTGTGTGTTAACCTCAAGATCATCACCACTAATGCGGACTTTCATTGGGATCATCGCCAGTAAAGTGCATTCCACATGTGTGAGTGATCTCCTCCTCATTTCACTATGGTTTAACTAGTTAACTAATGACCACATGGCCAGTTATCTAATGACTCCAGTGATTGCCAATGTGCGTCATGTCTCTCTAGAACACTCCTAATGTGCATTATCTTGGCTACTATGGTGATTTAATTGTGTCATACAAAGTATATCATTTGTATTGTAACATTCTCTTACTCAGATAATATAAATTATTTCATTATTTTCTCCAATTTTTCTCTTCTCTCTTCATCCACCATTGCAAGTTGTGTATGTTTCAATGTTAGCTAGATATTATGTGTAGGTACCTCATAAAATATACATGGTACCAGAGACCACATGACACTAGCAAGGATCGTCACCAGCACTCTTTTGTAGGTACCAAAGATGGAACAAAACAACAGGAAAGATGGAATTTTCTGCATCTACAATTCTAATGCCATATAACTACTTTGAATGGAAGCCAAGAATTCTACACCAACTCAAGGGTAGAGGCTTGCATTAGATAGCCATGGCAACATAAACATAACCCACCTCAGCAGTGGAAAAATCCAAGTACTTCAACTGCATGGACGAGGCTCACAGTCTCCTATGCATGTTTATTTCTCCCAACCTGTGGATACACATCGATGCATGCAAGACACCAAATAAGATTTTGACCACATTATTCAGTCTCTTTGGTAAGCTGGATGGAATGAGGGGCCATTCGATCGAAGTAGAACTAAATTCCTTGGATTCGAAGAACTTTGATAATGTCCAAGATTTCTTCACCAAATTTAAGTCTCTTCTTCGTGAATTGATAGACTATGGCATCGACAAATCCAAACAAGAAAAACAATTGTTTCTTACTATCATGTAAAAACTTGAACTGAAATTTAGTGTATTTGTCTTCACATATAATTCTACCCAATTCACTGCAGGAGCAACCTGTACCATGCCTTGATTTTCGCAGTTCATTAAGGATTTGACACAGGAGTAGGATAAGCTCATTCATATGGGCATAATCAAGGGCCCCAAGGCACGTGCACTTGCTATGCATTATGTCATCAACTCTCAAAATCGTAAATCCAAATCGAAAGGCAAAGGAAAGGTGCATGCAAATCTAAAGAAGGAAGGGTACTCCAAAGCCTTCAATAATTCCTTAGGTTCCAAAGGTGGAAAAAGTAAGCAAGGGAAGAAATGCGGTTACTGCAATCACTGGAACCATCCAAAATATGCATGCATGAAGAAGAAAATAGATCTTATGGTGCAAATTATTCAGAAGAACAACCTCGGGGACTTCGTTCCTGAGGCTTCCAAGAAAAATTCAGAAGATCAAGCCCCTAAGAAAGGTAATTCTCATGCATTAGTAGCTATTCATTATTCTCCTGATGCATGGATTGTAGATTCAGGTGCTTCCCATCACATGGAAAACAAAAATGATATTATATCTTTTATAATTGCATGCACGAGCCTCCTATCCTTCATGGGGGATGACTCTCCAATCGAGGTCACCGTAAAAGGGAGAGTGGAACTATACCATGGAATCTTTGAGAACGTCCTACATGGTCCTCAACTTTTAGTGAATCTGCTCTCATTGTATCAGATTACACACTCAGGCTCAGGAAAAAAGGTGGAGTTCACACTAGACTCTGTGTTCATATTCGACATGGAAGACAACTCCAAGATTGTTGTCAGGGAGATAAATCATAAATCTCGGTTATATTATTTCACTAATTTTATTGAACCTGATTCCTTTGTACTACTTACGCATGCTAATGACAGTAGTAGATTATGGCACAAGAGGTTTGGTCACCTGAACTTCAGGTACATACAACAACTTAGCAAGAAGGGGATGGTCATTGGGTTACTTGATATCCACTTTTTCGATGGAGTTTGTGAAGCATGTGTCCTTGGAAAGCGTCCTCGAGAGAATTTCAAGAAGAGGAAGGCTCACAAGGCCTCCTCTCCATTGGATCTGATTCATAGTGATCTCATGGGTCCATTCCCACATACATCCATCAACAAGGAAAGGTATGTGCTTAAATTTTTGGATGATTACTCACATTATACTTGGGTATTTTTTCTCAGGAAGAAGTTTGATATCGTTGAGCATTTCAAAGATTTCAAAGTACTTGTTGAGACTCAATTAGGGAGAAAGATCAAATACCTCTGTATAGATAATGGGGGGGAGTATTTAAACATAGATGTTCAAAATATTTGTCTTGAGTTTGGGATACAGTTGTAGCACACAGTACCATGTACTCCGCAAAAGAATGGGGTTGTTGAGCGGAAAAATAGATCTCTCAAAGAGATGGCCAGTTGCATGCTACATGCAAAGGCACTTCCTCCCAAGCTTTGGGTTGAGGCACTTAACTATACCAATCAAATTCAGAACAGATCTCACAGATATTTTAAGGACAACACTCATTTCAAGGCTTTGAGTGACAACAAACCATAAGTCACCCACTTCCGTATCTTTGGATCACGCCCATGGCCCCGTGTTCCCTCTGAGAAGAGGAAAGCATTAGATCCACAAAACCACCCAT
This sequence comes from Picea engelmannii, assembly GCA_009831015.1. Classification (NCBI taxonomy): domain Eukaryota; kingdom Viridiplantae; phylum Streptophyta; class Pinopsida; order Pinales; family Pinaceae; genus Picea; species Picea engelmannii. Next base: position 1,386,829 of record ML778028.1, read on the forward strand.
GCATATTTGTCTGTTATCTCGATGGTGCGAAGGGATACATATTACTTAATCCCTCTATGGACCAACTCATCATTGAGCGTAGTGTCCAGATCGAGGAAATTCACTCACATGATCCACATGAGCCACATGCAGAGGCTTTTGTACTTCCACAAATTGTGGATGACGAGTCCACACATTCAGATCACACCATGGATATGAGTTATGATATAGAGTCAAAGGATTCAAACGACACAGATGCACATTCAGAGGATACAAATGCACAACTAGAGAATTCATATGCGTATTCAGAGAATTTAGATGCAGAGTCAGTACATGCAGATGAGGAGCTAGAGCAGATGCCCAAGTGGGCACAGACCACACTTTAGGATGCAAGAGACCTTGTTGGGGGTCCAATAGATCCGAGGAGGACTATATCTCAGTTTGAGGATCCTCCTCATGCACCCATTGCCACTGAACCCACAATTCCTTTGCATTGTTATATGGTTCAGTCTTCAGACCTGCATTCCTACAGAGAGGCTGCAGGGAACCCCTTCTAGGAAGCATCCATGTAGCAGGAGTACAACTCACTCCTTAAGAACCGTACTTAGGATCTGGTTTCGCTTCCTTCAGAAAATAATATTTTCATATGCAAATGGGTCTACAAGGCCAAAAAGGTAGCGGACATACAGGTGAGCAGACACAAGACACGATTGGTTTCCAAGGGATTTCAGCATATCCATGGGATCGACTATGATGAGACATTTGCTCTAGTATCAAAGTTGGATTCTATCAGGTTGGTCCTTGCCATTGGAGTAGCCAGGATATGGGAAGTACATCAGATGGACGTGAAGAATGCTTTTCTTCACGAGGATCTCTTAGAGGAGATTTACATGGAGCAACTGCATGGATTCACACAGCATTCATATTTAGTATGTCGACTCAAAAGTTACTCTATGGCCTCAAGCAGATGCCTGGAGCATTATACACAAAGATGGACTCCTACTTGCTCTCCAAGAAATTTTTAAGATGCAAATTTGATCCAAATGTCTACATGCTAAGGACCACTGACTCACTTCTAATCCTAGTCCTGTATGTGGATGATATTTTGATCATCAACAACTCGGTTTCAGCTATTTTTGCGGTCAAGGGCATTCTTCATGACAGGTTTTTTATGAAGGACATGGGTCCACTCCATTTCTTTCTTGGTATTCATATCAGCCAAGATGCTTCAGGCATCAAGCTATCTCGGGCTAAGTATGCTTGGTATCTCATGGAGAGATTCCTCATGATAGACTGCAAGTATGCACCTACGCCTTTCTTATCCGGGGCTAGACTTGAGGATGGTTGGGGTACACTAGTGGTGGAAAAAACCTTGTATCAACAACTTGTGGGGAGTCTTTTGTGTCTCACCCACACCCGACTAGATCTATCATATGCAGTAGGGGTAGTTTCCAAGTACATGCAGGAGTCACATGAGTTACACTGGAAGGCTGCCAAGCCCATCCTCAGATACATTCAGGGAACCATCAATTATGGATTCGACTATGCAATATGTTGCAAGTTGGATCTCATAAGCTTCATCGATTCTGACTTGGTTGGCGATGGCACCGATCGCAAGTCCACCTCCGGGTACTTGTTGAGCTTGGGATCCATCCCAATCTATTAGTCGAGCAAAAAGCAGTCAACTCTTGCTCTATCTTTAGTAGATGTCGAGTACATGGGATCAATCAACATCACCATCTAGGAATTGTGGCTAAAAAAAATCCTCACTGAGCTCGACATTCAGTTCGACTGTCCGAATATGATCTAGTGTGACAACCAGAGTACACTCAAATTCTGTCGAGATCCAGTACAGAGACAACAGATAAAACATTTCGAGATCCATATGCATTTTATCAAGGAGCTGGTTCATGATAGGGTCATCAATTTGCAGTGTTTCCCTTATGCCAAGTAGACTGTCAATATCTTCACCAAGACATTCACCGAGAAAAATTTCCATAGTTTGCACGATCGTCTTGAACTAAAGAACACAATTGCCTAGGAACTATCTTTCTCTTCTTTTGATACATTATATTTTGAGGGTGGGGGGTTCCCATGAGGTTTTCCCTCTTTCCTCACTTTATTTCAGTGTTCAGTAGTTTCATTTTTCATGGGTACCTGGCCTCTTTTGTCGAGACCCATTCATTATGTATAGTCCCTAATAATGTTCAAGGGGGGTGTTGGAGATATTACACACACCTAGGATTTTCCTTTCATTTTATTTTCCTAAGTTTATTTGTTTATGTTGAGGGTCTCTTAGTCTGAGATATTCTCCCCTCGTTGAGGACATTCTCCCCTAGACAAGGGTGCCACATACCCTCCAATCAACTCTCAGTTACCATTCAATTAGACTAGTTTAATGAAGTGTTACATGTCAACCTTGGCTTTATCACCAAGTGTTGCATGCTAACCTCGTGATCATCACTACTAATGTGCACTTGCATTGGGATCATCACCATTAATGCGTACTTACATTGGGATCATCACCAGTGAAGTGCATTCCACATGTGTGAGTGATCTCCTCCTCATTTCACTATGGTTTAGCTAGTTAACTGACGACAACATGGCCAGTGAACTAGGACTAGGTGGTAGTTGACTCCAATGAATGCCAGTGTGTATCGCATCTCTCTATAACACTTCTAATGTGCATTATATTGGCTACTATGGAGATTTAGTTGTGTCATATAGAGTACATCACTTGTATTGTAACATTATTTTACTCATATAATAGAAATTATTTCATTGTTTTCTCCAACTTTTGTCTTCTCTCTTCATCCACCATTGCAAGTTGTGTATGTTTCATTGTTAGCTAGATCTTATGTGCAGGTATCTCAAAAACTCCACAGTATCGACAAATTTGGATAGTATTTTCCATATAATCATTGTATTCATACTCCTTTTATAATAAAAACGAGTATAGTTTTTTCATTTCGAAAAACAAAAATCAATTATATTGGAAAGGCAACTGAAATGGACTAATCTTCTAATTCTAGAATGTTAAGTTTTTATGGATATATTATTAGGTCTTTTTTGTATAAGCCTAAGTGGCTTCTTCTTAGACTTCAAAGGAGGATAGGATTGGAGAGAAATAATTGTTAGCTTTAGAGCTAAAAACATGTTTTTAGATTTAAGAGGTGTAGTAACCTTTTCGATAACTTTTGAGTTTTATTAGCATAGAGATTTTGGCCATCTTAGATCTCAAATAGTGCAGAAGCTCATGAAAGGTGTAACTTCCTTTCTTATTGAAATGAAATGAAATTTTTTCCTTGGCAAAAAATGAATGTTTTTGGTTTAATTACTCAATAGGCACATATTTGGATGAGTGTGATTTGAGGATCTATAGACATAATGCCCTCTTACTAATATAATGGGTGATTGGTTGCATAGTGATTATGTTTGCTTATTCAACCTTTGATCCATATTTTATGAGCATAATGAAATGAATATAGATTATTATTATTCTTAACATAGAAACACAAGAATAATAGAGATACAATAACAAAGATACAGTAAAACTGGCTTACATTCAATAAGAAAATGTGTTGAAACTGTAAAATGCAATGGAAAACAGGCTTGGTAGAATGGTGGCGGCTTATCTATGAGAAGAGACGTGACAACTGAGATGGTTATAATGAGGCTCTCCAAGCCCTTTTACAATAAACAAGAATGCCAAAACACTAGACATCCAAAAACCTAAGCCTAGGAGATGAAGCGCCAAAAGTCATGTGGGCCCCGTTGGGGTAAGTTAGTACATCAACTTCCTGGTATCGTAACTTTTGCATACGATCTTTGTTTTAGACGCACAATAGCCTGTTGGAAAGGTATATCCAAGGACTACACATGATGCCATCATACTTTCAATTTATCTTTATTTTGATTGTGGTGAGCCCTAAAAACGTTGTTTAGGGCCTCAAAACAACCACGGAAGTTGGGGACCCAAAAACTAGAAAAAAACTGCCAAATTGGAAAGCTGAAAAAATGAGCTAGTTGGAATAGGTAGGAGGCCACTGAAATCCATATGGATCAATCCTCCCCCTTAGGAAGCAATGGTATCCATTGTGTTGAGTTCCCCCCATCAAATGAGGAAATTTTTGTTGAATTTGGCCCCGGGTGAGCCACTTTCCTTGGTGCAAGCGTTGCCCTGCTTTGACAACTCCATCAAGCTGGATCCTTTGTTGGTGAGTTCCCTTGACCTGTGTGTCCACAATCTCATCACGAGATGCATGTTGCATGTAGTCAAGGTTGAGCTCTGTGGGTGTCAACTGTTATGCTATATCTAAGGTGTCCAATAATGGTGGGAAATATGGCAGAAGGAGATCCACATTGAACAATGGGTGCAGGCCAAGGAAAGGGGGAATGTTGATCTCAAAATAATTGTCACCCACAACCTTGGTGATGGTATAAGGTCCATAATAGAGCGGGAGAAGCTTCCAATGGGGCCATGTAAGGCGTTCTTTCTGCAAGTGTAACCACACTTTGTCTCCCACCTGAAACTTATGTGGCACCCAGTGTTGATCATGGCGTTGCTTATACTTGGCATTGGACTTCTATAAAATATATTGAACCTATTGGTGGATGTGTTGGATCCGCTCAATGAACCGAGAGGCTATGTTAGCTTTAGTTGGAGCAGAATATGAGTCAATCAGGATTTCTGCAAGAGGTAGTGCAACATCCATAGGACCCAATGGTTGGAATCCCAACCTGACCTGAAAGGGGTTGTGGCCGGTTGAGCTATACAGGGCACAGTTGTAGCTATGTTGAACATAGGGAAGACTCTCATCCCATGTGCAGGGGTGCTTGGAATTGTACATGTGTAGGATATGCACGATCATTCGATTGACGACCTTAGTTTGGCCATCTGTCTGGGGGTGGAAGGCAGTGGATTTGGTGAGCTTGGTGTCCAATAATGACTAGAGGCTCGACCAGAATGCGTTGAGGAACCAATTGTCCCAATCTAAGACAATGGTTTGTGGGATTCCAAAATGTACCCATACTCGTTCAAAGAAGAGCTTGGTAGTGGCCTCTGTTGTGATGCTCTTCTTGCAGGCAGCCATGATCGCCATCTTGGAAAAGCGATCAACAACCACAAAAACAGTAATTTCCCCTCTTGGTGGACGGAAGGCCCGGCATGTCGTCCATTGAGATGGATTCCCATGGCCTGTTAGGAGGAGCCAGAGGGGTGTACATGCCCTATTTCTTAGTGGTCGGTTTGGAAATATCGTAGGCAATAAAGGACCTGATATACTTGCTGACATCATGTCGAAGTTTCAACCAGTAGAAATGTTTCTGCAACACTGCCACTGTCTTTTTGATGCCGAAGTGTCCTACCACCCGACTGTATTGGGCTTCCCAAATCAGCTTCACTCGCTCACTTAATGGAACGCAGAGATGGCCCAATCAACACAATAACCCGTCCTGAAGATGGAAATTAGCGACAACTGAGTTTGCACCCAATATTTGGTATGTGGTGATGAAGTCAGGGTATGTCTCATAGAGGTTGGGCCATCTAGAGGTCTCGTGGCTGCAATATTCTAGCACCGTGGTGAGTATCGCGACTAGAGGTCGACTGAGGCAATCGGTGAATCGATTGGTACTTCCTGTTTTATACTTGATGTTGAGGTGGAACTGCTGCAAGTATGTGGACCACTTCTGATGGTGGTCATTATGCAATTTTCCTTGTGTCTGCATGAACTGCAGTGGCTTATGATCTGTGTGGATGATTGTCTCCTTCCCAAGAATGTAATGTCTCCACTGGCGGCAGGCTTTCACAATGGAGTAAATTTCTTTGTTGTAAGTAGGGTACTTACGGACATCATATGATAATGTCTCACTATGATAGGCCATGGGGTGGTTGTGCTAAGTGAGAACTGCGCCCACAACATAGTCTCAAGCATCTGTCTTAATCTCAAAGGGTTGTTGCAGGTCCAGTAATGAAAGTATTGGGGTTGAGCACAAGTGTTGTTTTAAATCATCGAACGCTTGTTGTTGGGACATCCCCCACACAAATGTTTCCTTACCACCACCCATGGTTACTTGGTTGAGGACCCATGCAATATAGGAGAATCCCAACATGAACCTGCGATAGAAATTGGCAACGCCTAAGAAGCTCCGAAGCTCAGTGAGTGTGGTTGGGGTTAGCTAGTCAAGGATTACCTGGATCTTGGTTGGATCCACATGCACACCATGTTGATCCATGATGTAGCCTAGGTACTGGACCCCGTCCAAGCTGAAGGAGCATTTTTCCAAGTTGGAATATAACTTGTGCTACCACAAGGTGTGCAAAACCTGTTGAATATGTTGCAAGTGTTTCGCCCAAGTCTTTTTGTAGATGAGGATTTCATCCAAATAAACCATTACAAAAGTATTGGTGAAAGGTCACATGATATCATCCATCATCCTCATGAAATTTGTTGGAGCATTTGTCAAACCAAAGGGCATGACTAGTCATTCAAAAAGAACTTCTTTTGACTCGAAGGTGATCTTCCATACTTATGTTTGTTCTATGGGGACTTGGTGGTAGCCAGACTTCATATCAATCTTACTGAAGTATTTGGCCCCCTTGAGTTGATCAAAGAGATCGTCGATTCAGGGAACCGGGTACCGGTTCTTGACTGTGATTTTATTTAGGGTCCGGTAATTAATGCAGAGTCGCCAGGTCCCATCTTTCTTCTACACCAACAGGATTGGGCTCCCACAAGGCGATGAGCTGGGATGGATGTGACCCTTGTCGAGTAGTTCTTGGATATGTCGCTTGATCTCCTCATTCTCTAACAGAGGGCAACGATAGACTAACCCATTGGGTAGTAGTGCGTCGAGGGTCAGATCGATGGGATGCTTGACCTAATAGTGCAAAGGTACCATTGTAGGTGAGGAGAAGATGTCTTTGTATTCTTCCATGACCTTGTCCACTTGCTTCTGTTGTGTGGAGAGGTCGGTCGCGGAGGCCCTAGATGTGGCTGCAATCTTTTGCTCGCTCTAAGAGAAAATCACGAAAAAGACAAACTTCCCGGTCTGAGAGATGACCTTCCTGCATTGCTTAGCAACGATAAAGGAAATAGCACTAGGTGGGACTGCATCAGGTATCCTATACATTTTCCTATTCAAAGTAATAATAACACTGTGAGGCCTGGACTCATATACAACATGACGTTTCCATAAATAAGGTTGGCCCAAAAGAACATTACAAACTTCGAGAGGAGAAACATCACACAATACCTCATCTTTGAAGGGCTTGAGGTCGTACGACATGCGACACTGTTGGTTGACGCGGAGATCGCTTCCTTGGCAGAGTCATCCAATGGTGTAGGGTTGCGGGTGCGGCGTTGTCCGCAGGGCTAGTCGCTTGACAAACTCTTCTGAGATGAGGTTCTTATGGCTACCGCTATTAATGATAAAGTGCAGCAGGGTGCCTTTTACCCACATCTATGAATGAAAGAGGTGTGCTCGCCTTCTGTTGGTTCTCCGGGTTGGACCTTGGTGGTAGTTTTTATCACTTGGTAATTTCTTTGGGTTGTATCAAAGAAATGCCAAGGTAACTTACAAACCAACTTTATGTTGGATTCTAACCCTTCCAACCAAAGAGGGATCTCTCAAACATGTAAAGACTGAAAATACTCAAAAATATTTGGCAATGAACACACAGAGGCTAGATTCTGCAATAGGACAGGTTTTGTTTTAGTTTTTAAATGGGTTGTTAGGACAAACAAGAGAAAGGGAAACATTGGGCAATGGGGTCAAATCCTGAAATATACTTTGAATATTAATAGAACTAGTGTACTCCTGAGGGAACATAGGCAAATTAAGCATATCCTTCATAAATAAATAGTATTCAGATGATGGAAAGACAGAAAAGAGAAAATCCTATTACAAATGAGAGCATCAAACAAAGATGAATGCTCAATTGTAACTTTAGAAGAAATAACGTCAGGCTGACTATAATGAAGAAAGGAGTTAACAGAGAGTGAATTATGGACCTGTAATCATTAAACACGACAACTGCATTAACTATATGAAAGGAGCATCTATCAAGGATGAATTCCAATCATGTACTCTTAGCTATGCTTAGAAGAAATAACAGAAGTGAAATGAATGTGAACTCGAGGAAAACACACTAAAGAATACACTGTGATGAATCTTGGCTATCAGAGAGCACCGTACTCCTGTATTAATTCATAAGAACATTATGAGAAATTTACACACATTCCCTTCGCCTTCCTGGCTGAACGTCCCCCCCCCCTCCGCCCCCTTTCTCTACTCTTGTACAATTAAATATATAGCACTAAATGTCCTTTCCAGCTCACAATTTCAAACTCCAACCCCTTTCCCAAAATAGAAACAGTTACAAATAGAACATGGCACGTTTTAACTGATCTCTTGCTTTTCAAGAGAAAAAATAGGCTTCAAAATGACACCTGTAATTATCAAACCATAACAGCGGTGTAAAATCTGAGAGTGGTTTTTGTAGATAAGCTCGTTCTGAAGAAAAACCTCTCTCAGTTTCTTGAAATTCATCTCCAGCTAGCCGAAATGCATGTCACAAAAACATGTCTCGAATAAGAAATCATGAAACTGAAAAATAGGGCTCCAAGATTCCCTCTAATATCCCAATCCGTGACACCTGTGTGAAAAATGAACAAGGTTAATGTTCTTGGGTCCGTGATTGACAATAACCTCCTTTGAATTTTGAAAATTCATTCTAGTTCACCTGAAAATCGTCTTGTAAATCTGCTTTGCACCCTCAACTGCTACTGAAACTGACTGCCACATTCTCTTTGAAATGTCACTTGTACTCTTTCAAATCTAAATTTATTTATCCATACTCTCCTTAAATATTTGGGAATAATATGTTTAAATAAAAATAATTCCCAAATATTTTTTATCATGTAAAATTACATTTCCATATTATAATTCATGGCCGTGGTTTTAAAAAGGCATTTATTGCTTGCTTCCGGTGGTTTTGAAAACCATGTCTTGGTTACCATTTCCTCTAAAACTTCTCTATTATTTTGCAATTTGATTTTATGAATTTCATAAATGAAATTCAAAACCATCCATTGTTTCTACAAACCATGTCTTGTTTTGCCCAATAAATATTTACCATTTTACTGTGAAAACTATTCACTGGTTTGTTTCTCGTGGTTTTCGGTTTTGAAAACCATGTCTTGGAAACCATCTGGGTAAACTATGAAAATATCCCTTGATCTTCCCCTTTTACTTCTGTAAAACTTTGGATAAACAATTATCCAAATCTTTAGTCCACGTACATTTTCCCATTCAAAAACATTTATTTCTCTACTGTAAAAAATTTAATTTTCACCTTTGTGAAATTCTTGCACCATATTCATGAAATCATCGTATTTTATTGTGGGGAACATGAAATAATCTAAATTCAAAGTAAGGAAATTTCGGAGCTTGTGGAGAATGGTTTTAATGCATACCACTCCATCTCCCGCAATCCACCAGGAGATGCCACGCACCCCAACATAAAACATAGTGGTTTGGATTTCAGAGATCTCCCCAAGTTTTAAACTTCGTGCTCTTTTAACCTCTGAAATGGATATGCACCCTCCATCCACCCTTTGACTTTTCCACATTAAAAAATTGAGATTCGTGCCCATGACTTGATGTGAATATTTTGGATTAAATATTAATATAAATATTTATATTAATAATTTATATTTTTTTTTCCATTTTTCTAAGGACTTTGGGCATATGAGGTTCATCACATGACTTTGTGGATAGGATAAGGGAGCTTAAGCTTAACAAAATGAATATTTTTAATTTTCAACGGGAATATGATAATAAGGGTAAAAATGAATGAAGTGATGGCACCAAGGAATTTAGATAAGCATTTAGTCTAGATATAGGTTTGGGATATTTGCCAATTTTGACTCATGGAGGACACAAATATTTTGGATGATTAGCCGAGTGAAGGATTTAGGTGATGGGAGCTTGACGGAGCTGGTGAAAAAGTTTTAAAATCTGAGTGGAAAGATAACACCAGGACAAGATTCTTTAGAAAAATTAATACAAATTAGCATGTGATAACATTGGCTCCAATGGGGATGTTATCCTCCCAGTGAGGTAGCAAAGAAATTGTAGAACCGATGCCTGATCCATTGGGCTTCTCCCAAAACATGTGTGTACCCTGCTCTAACCTGTCACCAGTATCCACTGAAAACCCAAGTCTATACACTGCTCTCAACTGAAAACTGAACGCTAAATACACCACTACAATCTGAATGTACACACTGCTGAAAACCCAAACTGAAAACTGCTTGACCAACAAGCTTATTTGCACACTCCTATCTACTCTAAACTTTCTAAAATGAATGCTCAATCAAGTGATGCTAAAGTGCCAATGCAACCAACCAAGCAATTGTCTTCCTGATTGTCCTCTGCTCACATTTTTCTTAAGCAGGCAGAAGAATGTAAAAGATGGTGACTGAAAACAAAAATTGAATCCAAAATCTGAGCTTATGAATGAAACAAATTCCCCCTTCACTGATGACTGTAATAGGATGGCCACGGGATCTTGAAAACCATGAAAAATCATTTCATCTTGATGAACAAAAACATAAAGACAAGCTTCATTCATAAGTGTTTGTTGTTCTTGTTCTATTTCTTCATTTCTGAGAAAATTGTCAAATGAAATGGAAACAACAGGTTTGTCTACTCTTCCATGCATATCAACAAAAAAATTCATACATCCTTGAACATCTTCAAATATGCCAACCATATTATGTGCATCAAGGCCATCCTCTTGTTCATCAAACAATTCTGATATGGTTTTATTAATCTTCGGGAGTTTTGCTTGAGGACTGTCATTTTGACTTTCAAATGAATGAAGGGAATAAGTTCTTGCTCATAATATTTTTGCAGATGTGAAAATCTAACAACATGAACTATTTCACATTCTAGAGTTCCCATGGACGCATTTTCAAAACCATGATTTTCAAAGGAATTAAATAAAACAACTGCCTCTTCATTATCTTTATGTATTTCTGATTGAAAAGTGGCATACATTGTTTTGTTGCTTTCCTGAAACTCTATGTCATTTTTTGGTTCACTGCTTGAGGTCTTCATAGATGCAGTTTTAGAACCCTCATCCATGTCTAGGCCACTTAGAATTTGAACAACCACATCATTCACAGGGGAAGAAACACAACTTTGAAACACTTTGTCTTGCTGGAAATCTCGTTGAATATCTTCATCAAGTTTAGGAGAAGGAAAATGACTTTTAGCAAAAATTTCTTGATCAGCTTCATATTTAGCCAGAGGAGGGGCCACTATTTGTTGTTGGGATGAATATTCATAAAGGGCTTCTATGATGTCATCATTCATACACTCTTCATTACCAAAAAAAAATTCAAGGTACTTAATGAAATGTTCACAAGATTCACAACAATCTTCAAACACCAAGAATGAAGGATTAGATTCTCCATAACACTTAAAGAATTTTATGTGGAAATCCTTAAGAGAGTATAAGCTACCTGGTTTTAAACCTTCATACTATAATCTTACTTTCCCTTCTAGAGTATCCATAAACAATTTCATCAAACAATCCTCATGAAATTCAACCCCCAGCTTACATATGTGCATGTGAAATCTTATCAAGTCCAAGGCAACATCATTTCCTTTCCCATCTTTGAATTTAGGCAAATAAGTTTTCTAATCTATGTGAGGAATACGATTTGGAAAGCCAAGAATATGAGAGCGATTCATTGGAGCATACCTTGCAGATCTGTGATCCATCTTGAAGTAGTGGAGTCATCAATAAAATCTTTAGGCTATTGAGTCTTTAGACAGTGGAGTTGCCATGAAAATTTTGAATTCTAGATTCTTGAAAATGGAGTCGCCAGGTTAATGATGTACGACCTTTCTGTGTGTGACTACTTTTTACCATCAGTACTCAGATCTGAACTTTGTCGTTTATCCCAGGGAATATTTCACCTTCGCTCCCCGACAACAGCGCCAAAATGTTAGCACTGGATAATTTCTTTGGGCTGCATCAAAGAAATGCCAAGGTAACCTACAAACCAACTTTAGGTTGGATTGTGACCCTTCCAACCAGAGAGGGCTCTCTCAAACATGTAAAGACTGAAAATACTCAAAAACATTTGGAAATGGGCACACAAAGGTAAAATTCTACAACATGACATGTTTTGTCTTAGTTTTTAAAAGGTTTGGTAGGACAAACAAGAGAAAGGGAAACATTGGACAATGGGGTTAGATCCTGAAATATACTATGAATATTAATACATCTAGTGTACTCTTGAGGGAACAGAGGAAAAGTAAGCATATCCTTGAGCAATGAATATTATTCGGATGATGGAAAGACAGAAAAGAGAAAATCCCATTACAAATGAGAGCATCAAACAAAGATGAATTCTCAATTGTAACTTTAGAAGAAATAACATCAGGCTAACTACAATGAACAAAGCACTTAACAAAGAGTGATTTTTGGACCTGTAATCATTAAACACGACAACTGCATTAATTATATGAAAGGAGCATATATCAAGGATGAATTCCAATAATGTACTCTTAGCTATGCTTAGAAGAAATAACAGAAGTGAAATGAATGTGAACTAGAAGAAAACACACTAAAGAATACACTATGATGAATCTTGGCTATCAGAGAGCATTGTACTCCTATATTAATTCATGAGAACATTCTAAGAAATTTACACACAGTCCCTTCTCCTTCATGGTTGAACGTCTTCCCCCCCCCCTTCTCTACTCTTGTACAATGAAATATATAGCACTAAAGGTCTTTTCCAACTCACAATTTCAAACTCCAACCCCTTTCCTAGAATAGAAATAGTTACAAATAGAACATGACACGTTTTAACTGATCTCCTGATTTTCAGGAGAAAAAATAGGCTTCAAAACTCCAATTGTAATTCTCAAACCGTACTAGTTGTGTAAAATATGAGAGCGGTTTTTTTAGATAAGCTCGTTTTGAAGAAAAACCTCTCTTAGTTTCTTGAAATTCATCTCCAGCTAGCCGGAATACGTGTCACAAAAACATGTCTCTAACAGGAAATCATGAAATTGAAAAATAGGGCTCCAAGATTTCTTCGAATCTCCCAATCCGTGACACCTGTGTGAAAAATGAACAAGGTTAATATTCTTGGGTCTATGATTGACAATAACCTCCTTTCAATTTTGAAATTTCATTCTGGTTCACCTGAAAATCGTCCTGTAAATCTGCTTTGCACCCTCAACTGCTGCGGAAACTGACTGCCACATTCTCTTTAAAATGTCACTTGTACGCTTTCAAATCTAATTTTATTTATCCATATTCTCCTTAAATATTTGGGAATAATATGTTTAAATAAAAATAATTCCCAAATATTTTTTATCCTGTAAAATTACATTTCCATATTTTAATTCATGCCCATGGTTTTAAAAAACCATTTATTGCTTGCTTCCCGGGGTTTTGAAAACCATATCTTGGTTACCATCTCCTTTAATTCTTCTCAATTATTTTGAGATTTGATTTTATGAATTTCATAAATGAAATTCAAAACCATCCATTGTTTCTACAAACCATGTCTTGTTTTGCCCAATAAATATTTACCATTTTACTATGAAAACTATTTACTGGTTTGTTTCCCGTGGTTTTGAAAACCATGTCTTGGAAACCATCTTGGTAAACTATGAAAATATCCCTTTATCTTCCCCTTTTACTTTTGTAAAAACTTTGGATAAACAATTATCCAAATCTTTAGTCCACGTACATTTTCCCATTCAAAAACATTTATTTCTCTGTTGTAAATTTAATTTCCGCCTCTGTGAAATTCTTCCACCCGGAGGAAACATTTATCATAAAAACTTCATAGTTCAGATTTAGGGCACGCATATTCATGAAATCATCTTATTTTATTGTGGGGAACAAGAAATAATCTAAATTCAAAGTAAGGAAATTTCGGAGCTTGTGGAGAAGGGTTTTAATACATACCATTCCATCTCCCGCAAATCCACCAGGGGATGCCACACACCCCAACATAAAATGTAGTGGTTCGGATTTCAAAGATCTCCCCAAGTTTTAAACTTCGTGGTCTTTTAACCTCCGAAATGGATATGCGCCCTCCATCCACCCTTTGACTTTTCCACATTAAAAAATTGAGATTCGTGCCCATGACTTGACGTGAATATTTTGGATTAAATATTAATATAAATATTTCATATAAAAAATTTATATTAATAATTTATTAACTTTTATATTAATAATTTATTAATTTTTCTAAGGACTTTGGGCATATGAGGTTCATCACATGACTTTGTGGATAGGATAAGGGAGCTTAAGCTTAACAAAAGGAATACTTTTAATTTTCAACGGGAATATGATAATAAGGGTAAAAATGAATGAAGTGATGGGACCAAGGAATTTAGATAAGCACTAAGGCTAGATATAGGTTTGGGATATTTGTCAATTTTGACTCATGGAGGACATGGCTATTTTGGATGATTATTCAAGTGAAGGATTTAGGCAATGGGAGCTTGACGGAGCTGGTGAATTTTTTTTAAAATCTGAATGGAAAGATAGCACAAAGACAAGATACTTTGGAAAAATTAATACAAATTAGCATGTGATAACAATAGCAACGATGGCACTGGGTTCCGTGTCAATGATTTGTCTCCCCCTTTCTGGTTTTGACTTGGAGTCGGAACCCGCATTTGATTTAGAGGCTTTCACCTCAACCACCAGTGATTTCTTTGAGAGTCAATCAAAAGTGTTATGCCAGGGGCTCTTATGGAAGTCGCACCACTTCTCGGTATCTTTCTTTGTCTTTCTAGTGTCCTTCTTTGCGTGTAGCCTAGACTGGTTGTCCTGAGGTTGTCTATCTTTGCTCTATACTTTTTTTTGTGGGTTGGGGCTTCCCTTTACTTTCTTTTGATGTGAGGGGTTCCCAGGCCCAAATTTCCGCGTATTTTGTTTAAGCTTTTGCTTGATTTTGACGACATATTGATAGGCCGCGCCCAAGGACAAGATGTCCAAAAATTACATTTCGGCCTCGATGTATCTATGCATACCACAACAATACTTGAGCAACAGATGTCGCTCAAAATCTTTGATACCCAGCCTTGTGCGCAAGGTATGGAAGATATTTGTGAGCTCTGGCACTTCTTGGTTTCTTTTCTGCCGCAGTGTGGTCCATTTTGTATACAGGCCGTCATAACTTCCGACAACGTAGTATTGTTCCTTGATAACATCCCTAAAGGACTCCCAGGCGACCGCGATTGTAAATAATGAGGATTCCTCTATTTACTTTTGCTCACAGAAAGTCTCCCACCAATATTTGACATGGGGAATGGCTTTGAGGAGCGCAAACGTAATCTTTTCTTTGTTCGAAAAGTTATGCACAGAAAAATACCCTTCTAGCATATTCAACCATTTGTCTACAACATCTGCTTCTATCTGACCTTCAAATATGGGAATATCAAAGTTGATTTGTACCTTGAAGGGGGCAACGCCTCCGGTAGAGGAAGATGCATCGCCTATTGGTAGCTACCGAAGGATTTGCGCAAAAATATCCATCATTTTGTTCCTTTGTTGCATAAGAGATTCCTCAAGCAACATTTTGAAAGGATCTCTTGTCCCAACATCTTTATTTTCTCCCTCCATGAGAGGTCGCTTGGGCGTGCAAGAGATTTCGTCCTCAAGAGAAACAAGCTCGACATCCAATTCTTTGTACCCTGACCTCGTCGGGGACATGCATTAAGAACGACAAGGAGCAGACCGCTCTGATACCACTGATCTAGATTTTATGAGCAAAACGAAATGAATACAGATTATTATTATTCTTAACACATAAACAGAAGAATAACAGAGATACAATAAAACTAGTTTCTATTCAATAAGAAAATGTGATGACACTGTAAAATGCAACGAAAAACAAGTTTGCTATAATGGTGGCGGTTTATCTTTGAGAAGAGATGTGACGATTGTGTTCATTCGCAAGATGGTTACAATGAGGCTCTCTAAGCATTTTTACAATAAACAAGAATGCAAAAACCCTAGACATCCAAAAACCTAACCCTAGGAGATGAAGCACTAAAAGTCATGTGGGCCCTGTTGGGGTAAGTTAGTACATCAACTTCCCAGGGTCGTAAATTTTGCATACCATCTCCATTTTAGGCGCATGATAGCCCGTTGGAAAGGTCTATCCGGGGACTACACATGTTTCGATTATACTCCAACATCATTTATAGTCTAACCATGGTGAGCCCTAAAAACACTATTTAGGGCCTCAAAACGGCCTAAGAAGTCGGGGACTCGAAAATTAGAAAAAAACTGCCAAACTGGAAAACTGCCAGAATGAGCCAGTTGGAATAGGTGGGAGGCCACTGACATCCATCTGGATCAACCTTCCCTTCCTTCCTCTATTTAACATTTTTTCCCAGGATCCTTCCTTTGTGTAACTTTTTTTCCTAGGATCCTTCCTTTATGTAACAAATATGTGAACAATCACAAAAATAATAGAAACAATGATATGCAATTCAAATATGAAAAACACACAAAAAACTAAATGCGCAATGAAGAACAAAATTAGATAGCGCGAAGCAGAGAAAATAGAATATACACGAAAATGAAGAAGAAGAATTAGAACGTAAAATAACCATCACGTTTTTTTGAGTGAGAGAGGAGTGCCTTCTATAAGCAAGGTGACTTTTTCCTTCTCGTTATTAGTTGATTACAGTAGAAGTTGCAACAACTAACTAAATGCTTTTACCAATAGTTTCTAAAAGCACACTGAATTCTTGCAGCGGAAAGTGTCGAAGCGAACTATTGTCTACAATAGAAATATTTGAAACTAACTACAATACTAATTAAAGAGAGCCCCCTCATTCTGTGTGGCCAAGAAAGTGGGTCACACTTCCTGGTGGCCCAATTCCCCCCTATTTAGATCTAAAAGCGTCCCTGCTTCCATAATCAAATGAGGGAAATTGTGTTGCAAATGATGTTGGAGTTTGAATTGGCACTTTTCCAGCAAGAGCCATATATGTTTTCCGAACTAAAGCAACAATGGTGTGCACTTCTTATCATGCCTCTGTTTCACATGGTATTGGGTTGCTCATAAGGCTGCTACTTCTTGAGTACATTGTTGAGTCAACATATGTATAAAACATTGAGTTGATTGATGTTCCTATTGGTGATGTGTCGAGCCTGAAGGAGCAAGGGTTTCTAAATGGAATGCCATTGAATGACCTCCTTGTTTAAGTAACGCCCCACTGGCAAACTAAAATGCATAGTTCTTAATCTCAAAGGATTGATTCCTATCCGACAAATGAATAACCTATGCAGTTTATAATGCGAGCGGAAGTTGAGCGAAGTGGTGCCCAACATTTCCAAAAAACATATTGAGGGCATGGGAAATATAGTGTGTTGGCCATTGTGCCAAAACATGTACCCATATGGATCTAATCGATCCACTGTTGTGTCCAGTATGAGTCCCAAATGCAGAACTAATGTGTGTCCAACATAGGATTTCGTTACCTGAAGTGTATGTGTCCGCAGTAGCTTGAGGATGTCGCAGACACGTTGAAGATGTTATGCCCAAGAATTACTGAAAACCAAGATATCGTCAAGATAAATGATCACACGTTTATTTAAATGACTTGTTGCGTTCATGTGAACTTGATGGTAGCCAACTGTCAAATCCATACGTGTGAAGGAATAATCCCCTTGTAAATGGTCTAGCAATTCCTCAATCCAGGGTAGGAAGTAACGGGTTTTAACAAAGGCTTTATTATGGACACGGTAGTGGGTCACTAGGTGACATTTTGAATCATCCTTGTTTGGGATAACAAAGGCGGGGGGCGCACATGGAGACAATGAAGGTGGAATATGGCCTAAGTTCAAAAGTTAACCAATTGGGTGTTCCATCTCGACGGCCTCTCAGGTAGTGATGTGATAGGATAGGGTGTTGAGAAAAGAAGCACCAAGAATTAGATTAAGTGTGATCTCAATAGAGTGAGATAGGGGAATTTACGTGGGTTGTGTGAAGACATTCACAAATTCTTTCAGTGGGGGATCCATGGCAGGAGGTACAAGGTTATTTTGGTTGTTTGGGTTAATGAGTCGAACTAAGCACAAAGAGACACATTGGTTCAAACTGACTTGATTAACGACCATGCGGTTAGTGAAAGGTTGAGTGGATTTGAGAGAAGAAGAAGTAAGCACATAGGTGCACCCCTCATGTTGCAAGTGGTATTGATGACATTTAGCATGATAAATAGCGTGTTGGGACTATTAGTAGGGAATACCAAGTAACAAATCGACATAATCAAGAGGAGAGACATCACACACCACAATATCCTGGAAAGGGCCAATCGCAAAGGTAACTGCACAACACTGGGAGAGAGTGAGACGAGGGCCTTCCTTTTGTACCCAGTCGAGTTGGTATGGGGTATGGTGCAGAGTGGTGAGTAGGTTCAGATGTGTAATCGAGTTCTAGGCGACGAGGTTCTTTTGGCTTCCGTTGTCCAAGATGAGAGTAGCCAACTCATACTTAATCTAACAATTATGTGTAAACAAGGGTATATTAGAGATGTTGAGTTCATTAATGGTTATCGGGATCAAAGAAGGGTCCACTTTGGTAGGATTGTTGAGAGAAACTAGTTCATGATGGTCAAGGGAATCTGGCTAAGCGACCTTTGCAAATAGAGTCTAGTTGGTGTGAATGTTCTTAAGTGCTTGATAGTCTGTAGATGCATGGGAGTTGGGCTTATTAAAGGTACACTATGGCACATTTCTGGGTGTGGATGGGGAAGTAGGGGAAACCAGGGAATGCTCAGTATGTGAAGGACTAGCAGTAGAAGGACCATATAGGGTTGGGGGAGAGCAGATTTGAGGAGCCACGTTACACTCCACCACCAAGGCCCAAAGAAAGGCCTTGTCTAAGGAAGGAGACTCAAACAAATCAACTTCATGACGGAAAATTGTTAATAAACCAAAATCAGATTTGAAAATCAATACCTCTTTTGGATTTAAAATTTGTAATTGCATGCACAACTTGTAGAAGACATCTATGTAGCTATGTACTGACTAATGAGCGAGTTGTCAGAGTTGCAACCATTTGGCAAGGAGGTTCTATCGATATCCCAGGGGATAGAAGCGGTCTCTCAGTGATCAACAAAATCCATCCCACGTCGTAATGTGTGGTGTATGTGTCTCGACCGGGTCGCCTATGTCCATGACCCGGGAAGAATTCTCCAACTGAGTGTCCCACCATGTTTGTGCAATACCCTCGAGTTGCAAACCGTCGATTTGAAGCTTCATGTCTTCTATCATCTCAGTACATGTACAAAGGTATGTGGAAAGACTACAAACCCAAGAGTCAACATTCTCTCCATTCATTTGGCTCACAAACTTCGGTAATTAGAAGCACATATCTAGTGTCATAGGTGTTGGAACTCTGTGTTGTTGCAGACGAAGTAGCTTCTGGAGAGCCATCATTAAATCTTGAATTGGAGTTGTGGCAGTGGATACAGAATCCTCTGTAGACAGATCTCTTCGCAACAACATAATTTTCATTCACCACGGATGTCGATTTATCACTTGATGATGCGATGAGAATCATTGAACTCCTGAGCGCCCTGAGAAGGCACTCGGTACCCTGAAGAGGGCATGTGGAGAATGGTGAAAGATGAACGTGTTGGAAGCCTTGAGGAGGGGGCACTGAAAGTCCTGGGAAGGACGCATGGCTCCGGAAAAAAAATAAAATAAAATAAAATAAAATAAAAAATAAAAAAAATTGGATGGCCTCTCTTCTGAATTTTGTGGTTGAGCAAAAGATGACTTGGATCCAGGTTCTGATACAAATTGATCTGTAATCCAGATTTGAAAAGCACATAGAAAACTAATTGCGCAATGAAGAACAAAAACTAGATAGCGCAAAGCAGGGAACATATAACATACACGAAAATGGAGAAGAAGAATTAGAACATAAAATAACCATCATGTTTTTTTTAGTGAGAGAGGAGCACCTTCTATAAGCAATGTAACGTTTTCCCTCATTATTAGTTGATTACAATAGAAGTTACAACAACTAACTAAATGCTTACAACAATAATTGCTAAAAGCACACTAAATGCTTGCAGCGGAAAGTGTTGAAGCGAACTACTATCTAAAATAGAAATATCTGAAACTAACTACAATACTAATTAAGGAGCGCCTGCTCATCCTTTGTGGCCAAAAAAGTGGGGCATAATTCTCGATGGCCCAAACAAGAGTAGTTATAGTGATATATACCTAACTCATGTCATCTTGAGATGACATCTACAATTTGATATATCATTTCCTTCTACTAATTTCCCTCAAATATGAAAGAGTTTATTTGTGCATTTGTGAAAAAACACTCCCTTTGAATCAATTTTTTTTCTTTTTCTTTAAAACAACTATTTTTAAAATGGTGACAAACCCACAAACCCAAAATGGCCCAGGATCACTTTTACCATTTAATTAATATCTTCATTGAGATATTTGTCCAATTAGCCTGATCGATTCTGTTGGGATATAATATTGAAACACAAGTTTAGCCATATCTTGTGTGGCAATGATTCATCTCGTGCCCATCATGCCCCCATGGAAACAATGTACTCTATTGTAGTAAATCATGGAAACAATGTACTCTATTCTAATAAATCATGATGGGGCATGATGCAAACTTTCTTCTTAGTTACTCTTTCTTATGTGGCTTTCTTCTAGTAAATCATGAGATGCAAAATTTTTCTTAGTTACTCTTTCTTAGGTGCCTATCCATATGTTAGGAAATAATACGATACCAATTCATGTGGGTGGGTTAAGTGTCTAAGTAGAGAGAAATCATATAAAAGTAACCTCGCGAGGATCATTATTTAAAGTAAATGGTCGAAGTGTTAAGGTGAGATGTATTTCATGTCACATGAAAAATGATAACTACATAATATGTGATTGTAGAAAGATAAAGTAGGACGGTGGAATGACATAGGAACTTAAAATTTATGATAAGTTGTAATTTAAGAAAGGGTTTGTGCAATTGTTGTTATAGAAAGATAAAGTAGGACGGTGGAATGGCATAGGAACTTAAAATTTATGAAGTTGTAATTTAAGAAAGGGTTTGTGCAATTGTTGTGAAAAGATAATAACAAAGGAATTTATAATAATGTAAGAAAAGGTATATGCAATTGTTGCAAAAATATAATAATAAACAAGTAAGTAAAGATGAAAAATATTTAAGCATTATGTAGATTTTTAATGATTGTTTTTTTGATAAACGTTCATGTTAAAATTACATTATTCATAGTTCCAACTTATTTGTTTATGTTTGTTTATAAGTAACTATTAGAATCTGTATGTGATAATGTTTGTTATAAAAATATTATAAAAACTATATTTTTGACAATTTTTATTATACGATACATAAATTGTATTTTTTTCTACTATAACAATGTAATGATGGTATTTTTATTAAATATAATGTCGTAATCTAAACGTTCTATGTTTTTTTTTTTTTTTTAGAATATTTTTTGACAATATTTATTCGAAATCTGGCAAGAAATTGTTGGATTTGTAGATTTGAGTGGTTTTTTTTGTATAATTTGAGTGCCCCAAGGGATTTTCAGCACGCTCAATCCATTTCTGCATTAAAAAATGCAATTTAAACAACAAGAAATTGTGATTTCGTGCAAATTTGTGTTCGTCGGATTCCAACGAAAAAGACCAAAACGTAGAACAGTTAGACAATGCCAAATATAACAAATTATAGTAAAGACACAAATAACTAAAAAAGTATTTGAAGCATCATCATTCAATTAAGATAAATTGTCAAATACTAGCATTGGTCATCTTAAACATGGAACCAACAGAGCATTGAGAGGGATCACAATTCTTTAGGTGTCATTCCTAATGTTTCACATTTGATTTGGAATGATCCCCTAAGATGTAAAACATTATGAATCACATTTCGACAATTGTGATTTCTCTCGACTCTTTATTAGTTCCATCTTTAAGACATGCAATGATAGTTCTTTTATTATTACAAAAGAATAGGATTACCACAAATTTTATAATGGTTGAATTTGAATTCTTTTTTTTTTATACACCAGATGAGATTCTACCCCCAACTGGACTATAGTTTTTTCTTCTATGTGCAACAAAAAACAATGATGGTTGTAGGTCATCAATGGAAATACACATTCCATTCAAGTAATCAACCAAGTTGAGAAGTCAATTGTCAAGGTTAATGTTGGGCCTTGAAGTCAATATTGAACATTAAACAACTAATTGATGTCAAAGGTTGAGTTCAATGTTGATTAAGGCTAGTCAATCCTTATCAATATTGAGTTGATCCATGACTTTAATAATCAATCCCATTCTAAAGAGAATTAGTCATCCAATACTTTTTTTTCCAAGGAAAATCTCGTGGGGAAACCCAACGGATGTTTCCCAAATTTGTGAATGTCATCCTTAATAAAATTCTTGGCATAGACTAGTCTGCCTTACCCAAGGGGATTTGAACTAGACACTCACTGGCGCTAAACTAGCCAAACACCTAACATCATTGGTGACAACTAGTTGAGCTAACCCCTTGGGATTTTGGTCAAATGCCACTTCGCACATGGAAAGAAAAATACTCTTTCCCATAAACTGGAGTTCTAGGAACACTCGTATTCATTAACTAGGCTCCTTTAGAGAGGTAATCAAAAGTGTGTCAAATTTAAATGTTTGTGTCGATATACGGATAGCAAAGGGTATTGACGTGGTTGGGATTGTGTTTAGGGTAAAGCCTTGATCTTGATCCTAGAAAGAAGACCCTAAGGCGACCATACTAGGAATTGTGCTTCTAAAAAATAAAAATAAAAAGGGGCCTCTTATGTTCATACGAGCGTGTTATGAGGTCAATAGTGCTAAGAGATTCAATAGCCATTATTTGGTCCATATCCTCATTATATCAATGTCGTGGAATTGTCATATGGTCATATGTTGTTGTCAAAAACCTTGTTTGGATCAATGGGATGAAGGTATAATAAGGTCATCATTTATATCTTTCCCATCGTATCCCTTTATATTAATCTTGTTGTAGCTCCCCAATTAATTATACAAATGAGGGATGCAAAGGTAATGTTAGTCACACCGCACGATATCTAAAAGAGATGAGATAAGCATTTGTATAGCATTGGACATGACAATGATGATGCCAGGTATAGTTTCAAGAACATGAGTAGAAGAAAATTCAAGGAGTCAACAACGAAGACCATGGCACTGTGTCATCGTTTCAAAATAAAGGCGGTCAAATAGATCCATCTTAAGACTTGTCCCTTTCAACAAATTTATTGCAGATTATATGTCAAATAAGAGCTCTTGGGAAAACCATGGGAATCCATAATGCGATGAAGAGACTCCTTTGAAAGGAAATATTTAATTGGGTCTTTGGTCGATGCATAAATGACATACATTTTTAAACTATGGGCCAATTTGAAGTTTATGGAAGTTAGGGCAACTAGATAAAATAGTGAGCTTGTTTGCGCTTCATAACAACCGTGATCACTCTCTAAAAAATAATTCCCAAAAACAGTGTGAGAAAAGATGATAGGTTCGTTTTTAACCTTCTAATTCAGTTACCATGTGCTTCGATGTTCACACATATCTGATTTGGTTTACCTTTATAAGGAAGCCATTGGTGGTGTTGGCGACGGAAGTCACTCCTGGATTGCTATCAGGAGCAGAGCCCGACGCCCATCAGTTTTGTGTCACGATTGTTCATAGATGGGTGATCGAATGGAATGAAACTCGAAACAATAGTGTTCCAACTCTAAAAACAGGCCAGGCTTGCATGAGCAAGTGAGGTCTTGTGTAAACTTCAGACAATGAGCTGTAGTAAAGGGTGAACAGGCGGAAGACTTATGGAGAAGAGTGCGAAGGTCTGTTATAAACAGCAAGTTCCTATCAGACTGTAGAAGAAAGCATCCTAACACAAGGTCTTCTTGCATTTGAATACAGAGCACCAGAAAATACAATAATGCCACGATAAATCATTTATCATAACAGAAATGCAACAATTCGCATGACTCAGTCAATCACGAACTTCCTAGCATAAGATGAAAAACTTAGACGGGTAAAGAAGAGTTGTCTGTCATAAAACAAGAAATCTCATCTACAGATACATAAGCTGGAAACTGAAATAGCTGCTAAACATTACAATAGGGAGCTCTACTCGACCATCGATGCCTACAAAAATGGCAAAAATGCCTACATATACTTGGGACTAACTCTGGTTCTCCAGGCACGATCACATCGCGAATTCAATGCTTAACATTGCGGAGCTTCTCTATCAGGACGGGCTGTCA
>ML778028.1:1426589-1444989 GCA_009831015.1 Picea engelmannii
ACACACTGAAGAACATTGTGTATCAGTTTTAGATCTTTATTCAGTACAGGTACAAAGTTATGATTATTTCAAGTTAGGGTTGTTGACTAATCCAAAACTAGTCATGGTTGAGACAAGCAGTTGATGAGTTGACACATACATGAGCTGTATAGTTGATGATGTTGGTACATATTGATGAGTCATTGTTGATGAGTAGTTGACACATGATTGGTATATACTTGGTACATGGTTGGATGCAGTTGTTTATGGTACAAGTTGATTACAAGTTGTTTGACACAGGTTGGTGCATGGTTGATGCTCTTGTTTATGGTACAGATTGATATTTGTTGAGGATTTTTACCTCATCTTAGTTGGTGCTGATAATGCAAGATGAGTCTTGCATATAGAGCTGGTGCTCTTGTAGAGTTGTACTCTATTCATTTGTTGCTGATAAACCCCAAGGATTGTAGTCCGTAATAAAAGAAAATTGTACATACATCTTGTGTTCTTTGTGTTCATTGTGGTGATGACTTGTTGATGATATATTGCTGATATGTGCTCACATCTAACTGGTTATAAATGACAACAATGGGTAATGAATAAATGTTGAATGCTAATTGATGAGTTTTTGTGCAAGAGGGGAGTTTTGGGAAAAAGAGCTCCACACTCATTCACCCCCCCTTCTAATTGTGGTAGGTGTGTCCAACAAATAGTAGGACCATGAGTTTTTTCATAGGATTGACCACGATTATGCAAATCGTTTATGTATTCCATACAAGTTTGGCCTTCCTTCTAGCACCAATTTTGTTGATGGGACCGAAATCGCTCTATCGCAATAAGGGGTACTCTCTGGTGCACAGTCCCATTTAGACTATGCACAGTTTGGTTTTGGAGACCCATCCAGAATTTGGTCCAGCTACCATTGTTGGTTATGAGGATTAAGATGGATGGTTATGTGATGGAAATATGTAGATGAATATTATGTATGAAAATGAATCTAACCTACTTCTAATATATCATATCCTATCCTAGCTAGGAGTGAACTAAAGTGACTAAAGTGAGATTTAATGAAACTAAACTTTGTTAGAAACCTCACCAAGCTAGTTGAAATAGAGGTGCAAAGTTAAAAACATATACATACATACATATAATCCAAAAAGTCCGAATTATATTTCTGCATACATAACAACTCATGAACTCATGACTTATAAATATAAGAATTAATAGTAATATTGTAAAATAACATTGAATGCATTGGATTAGTCCATAAGCAAGCATTATCCTTACAGTCCGTGTGAAAATCATACATTCTACTTGTTTATACAATGTTGCAAGAGCCCTTTCAAAGAGGGTCTCTTCCCATATTTACACTGTTATTTCTAATTGCCTTGTGACTCTTTGTATTCCCTTAAAGAAACTATTACAAAATCATTCATCTTCTCTCTACTTGATGACATGTGTACAAGGAAAATACAAAATTGGAAGTAGTTCATAAAATACAAAATAGAGTGTAGGTAATAGCATTTTCGAATTTGATATTTTGTCCTTTTACAAAGTCTTGTCTCAGAGATATGCTACCCATATTTCCAGTTGATCATGCACAACTAAGAGTCTATGGCATGCAAGCTCTTCTATGGTAGTTGTGTGCATAGTTACGTTGTCGTCGAGGGTTTTCATATCTTTAGATAATGTAGTAATGAATTCTTGAACCATGGTATGGACCTTTGTTGGTTGAATAAGGTGTTGTTCTGTTAGGTCTGTTGTTACATTGGTGGCTACCTTGGTGACTCCTCATCTACGACTTTTGTTGTCTTGTATCTTGTCGACCAATTCTTCCATTATAGGGTTTTTCCCAAGCTCCTCAAGTTGGGGAAGTTGGCATATATTGAGTAATTCTTGTGTCACTTTCTATATGCACAAAAATATTGCCATTGAACTGGTTGTTTCTTTGTCTGTTTTTTGTCCTGCTTGTTGGCAGTGGTCTAGTGGATAGATATCGATTTTCCTTTCCTTGGTTGAGGGAAGATAAATCTCAATCGATTCATCCAGGTTTTTGTGATCCATGTATCACGACTGCTCATTCCCTCTCAGATAATGTTGAATTATGTGACCTTGGTTTGCACCCTACTATGTTGATCAATGATGATGGAAACTATGTCTTGGAACACGTGCACATGCGCGTATATTTCGATTAGGGCTTCCTCCAGCTCAGTTTTGACCTTTTTTGTGCTATCTTTGAAGCTTTGTAGGGTACCTTCACTACCTTTACCCGTTGGTTCTTTTCTTCAAGTCCCCTTATCCTCGCTTCCTTCTCTAAACTATGATGGCATAGGTTCTGGATGTTGTCTTATGTGGCTTTCCAAAAAGTGGATCCAATTGAGGCCATGGCTACTAGATCTTTGATGACATGCTCCGTTATAGGTATCTATGTAATGACTGAAATCAGGTTCCCCATGTTACTAGTACTTTCTTCTCTTGTTCTTGCACAATTCTACCTAATGCTTTGTCGTATACAAAATTCCTCAAGCTGGGTACCTCATTTGGCCTGAATGAAGTACAGAGTCCAAACTTAATTCGTTGAATTATGCGTATTTGTTGCCATCGACTATTGATATCTCAGGGATATCGATGTCCATTAGGATTGTCTCACTATTTTCGGCTTCCTTATCCCTTTTTCTCTATTCTTCTTCTGCTAATTTGTATGTAGCTTCATTGTCTACCCTATGTGCCACTTATGTTGTTGTTGTTGCTTTGTCGGTTGTTGCCTTTGCTTTTTCTTCTGTTGTCGTTGTTGCTGCTACGACTACATCAACTTTGGCTTTGGATTTAGCTTCCTCAACAATCTTCCTCTTTTTCTCGACTGCATAATTATTTTTCTTGTGGACTTTCTCTTTCTTCTTTCTCTTTTTATTTGCTAAAGTCTCGTATTCTTTCCTTGACCTTGATGGTGTAGGTGTGGGAGTGGAAAATGTTTCTTTTGTTATCTTTTCTTCAACTTTCTCTTTGGCCTTCTCCCATGCATTTTCTTCATCTGCAATCCTTCCTAAGGGCCTTCCTCATCTCTTAAAGAGGAAATCATCGTAAGTCCTGGTGTTGTAGTCTATCTCTTCTTCTTCCCACACATATGATGTATACTCCCAAGGCAGACCGACCTTATTGAAATGTTCTTTTATGGCCTTCTTTGGGTCGTGCCTTCTGAATCTTTCTTCTCCAAAATGATATGAAATCAAAGTATTTACTTCCTCTTGGGTCAACTTAGTGTTTGAAAAGAACTAAGTACTGATGTATAATGGGTCAGGTGGCCATATTTCCTTCTTATCTCGATTGAGCATTCCTCTAACTTCATGGATCACCATCTGATATGATGACTTCTGAAGTACTAGTTTGTTCGACACAAACCGAGGTAGTAAATGAGGGGCTTTCATTTCATCGTACACTTTGATATAAGTGCCATGTTCCATTAAATACCAATCCTTGATCCTCTTGATGACAACTATTTCTTTGTCAGTCATGCATGGGGTTGGTGTGTCGAAGATGAACTCATATAGTGGATCCATGAAGTGTTCATAGATTCTTTGGTACTTTGTCTGGTACTTGTGCTCCCAGAGAACTTTATAGTATATATGAATGGCCTTGTCTATTGGTTTTCATTCCCACCCCATCGTTTGGTACTGGTGAACCATGCACATGATGTCTATTAGGTATGGACATATGGAAACTAGGGAAGGTATCGGGCCGGGATTTTACAAATGCAGTGGTAGCCTCAGTAAGGTTTGTCGAGAGGATCTTGTCTAGGTTGAACAAGGATCATTTATCTGCGCAGTAGTAAATTAATGGCATGTATGTTAGGGAAAACTTAGAGGCATATTTTTCCCCATATAGTCTGTGTAACATGGTCACCATGTATTGATACAATCTTCTGAGAGTGGACGTGGTATATCCACCAATGGGCCTGAGTTTGAATTGCTTATCAGGATTGTACCATTTACGACATAGATCCTTGGATGTATGCTTGAATCCTCCAAGAAGTTTGTTGTCTAGCTTCTTGGTCCCATTTTCCAAGTGATAATGCTTGGCAAGGTCCGCAGGCTAGAATGATGTTATGGGTTGTCCTCCAGCATTGCAGACATATCTTTTTTCCAAGTCCATGAAGTATCCAAGTGATAGCATCAATGGAAGGGAACAAAAAAACATGGGATGCTACTCTGAATATCCCAAACTTTCTAATGTTATTTAATATCTTAAGTTCATCTTGGTCCTCGACATCTGTCGCAAAGTTCTACTTTTTGAACATTTGGTACACATCTCCCCATCCGAGAACTTCTTCTGCCTTATCCATGAATATGGAGGTATTATTGTACATGGCTCCAAGAGTGTCTGGCTCATCTTCAATCTACCGATCACTTTCGAAGGTCTCGGTGGTTGGCACTTTGATAATTTTATTTTTCTTCAGAGATATATCTGAGTTTTCCAAGCAAATAGGAGATTAGTGCAAAGAAAAACCATAATTGATTCAAAATTTAATCTATATAAGTATCTTCAAATACCCGAGGATTCGCTTGAGCTAATGTTGGGTAGAATATTGTCATCTAATGAAGAAATTATAATAGCAGGCATGGTGAGCACTTAGGTGATATTTAAAGAAGAGAATGGCCCAGAATATGCTCAAAAGGTCAAAATCAAATAAGTTCTTATGAATTGTTGTGATGATTATCAAATGTGTTTGTGTTAATTGTGTCGAAGGTTTGGTAAGAAAATCGAAGAAGTTGATAAAAAGCCCTCTGATTACCATTGAAAAAGTTAATAGAAATTCCTTTGATAACCATCAAGGAAGTTAATGGGATGGTCATCGATGGACCTTTAAGTACATCGACGGGATTGGCATGAAGTACTCTGGAAAGTCAAAGCACAATTTGAGGGAGTTTATATATACTTCATCGATAACTATCAGGATAGTTTGTGGGGAGGGTTTTGATGGAGGCGGAGAAGTTTGTATGGCAGCCTATTAATAGCAATGGAAATTGTGTTGAATTCAAGTTTTGGAGCAATGTTTGGTTCAATTTACGAGGTCGGGGAGTTGGATTGAGAAAATACTTTGTCAAAGTTTAGGTCTGGAATTGCTCAATTCGGTTAAGAGTTTTTAGATAATGCCTTTAGGGTTTGCAACATGGGGGAGGGTTCAACCTTGGATGATATCATTCTATGGAAGAAAAGGGTCATGGGTAGTGTGTGCAACACTCGTGGGTTTCAAAGGATGACCCTATGGCTTTGGTGGTTATGGCCCTCGGGGGGGAATAATCTACGTAAAAAGAAATGAGGTCAAGCCAAGGGTGAGGAAGGGGGGAAACTATGGGCGAAAGTGGAAAACTATTGTCATAAATGCCTTGGGTGATCCGGTTTTAAAGAGTGGAAAAAATATACCTAACCCTAGAACTACTAATTAGCAAAATCATGGATGCAAGACAGAGTTAGGGATTACTTGGTGATTGTCTGACACGCGGAGGATTTTGGTTGGTTAGGGGAGAGGAGATTTGATCTCAACTTGTATTTTCTTGGGGTTTTCTCTCCTATCCTCAATATTCAATGAAACAATAAGGGCTGAGGGTGAGCGCCTATTTCTAAGTTTTTGGCAAATTTGGGCAATAAATGCAATGGGTGGAAAATAAATCGGCATAGTTGGTGACAAGTCCTCCAATATGCATCAAAGGATTTGGTGGGAAAGTCTATGATGCACATTGGAAGATTCATTAGAAAGAGCATCGAAAGTCATTGGAAGGGAAGACATGAAATCCTCTGATACATCAAAGGAGTTAATACGAACTCCTCCAATGTATCAGAGGAGTTGGAAACAACTCGTGTGAATAAAAGCCTTGTTGAAAGAATGGATCGGGAGGTTGTCTGATGGCTATCAAAAAGGTTGGAGGGAACTCCTCTGATGTACATTGGAGGAGTTTTTGTTAACTCCTCTGATGTGCATCGGAGGAGTTTCCATTAACTCACCCGAAAACTCAAATTTGAGCTTGAAAATTTTCTAAGTGTCCAAAAATTAAGAGGAACAAATTTGATTAAAATGAGAAGCTTGAAGAGAATGCTTGGAATGGGAGAGGGAACCATCAAGAAGATTCATGTCAAATATTTTTCAAAGCCCAAAAAATAAAGGGGCTCAATTTTCTTGGAGGGGGCTTTGCAAGCAATTTTCAAGAAAATGGAGGGTTGTGATGCCTGACACAATTGATGGTTAAAATCCTTGCATGAAATTCATGCACAAATGTGTCATGGACACATTGATTAATCATGAATGATTATGAATGATAAGTGCTCATAAGTGTCACATTGGTTAAATGCATTGAGGGAAGGCATGTTTGTATAAGAGGGAATGTATAGGATTGGCCCTTATGGAAGCCGGGCCTTCCAATAGTCCAACAGAGTTGTGAAAATGGTAAAGTTAGGAATTGGGTGGTCATGAATATTGGCACCATGGTAGAAAAGAAATAAGGCATAAATGTATTCATGTGAAATTTAATTTCATATTATGTCATGTTGAATTTAGGTCATGATCAACTCAAGGCGCAAAACATACCCCTATTGTAATAATGAATGTTGATAAAGAAGCCATGTGGTGAGAGGTTGGATGAGTTACAACTCACCATGGCAAAGTGCCTAACATAAAATGTGGTAATCTGAAATCAATGCAAGGGTGCATTGTGTGTAAATTTGGCCATGGATATTGGCACATTGGTTGAATTCTTATAAAGATTGAATGAATTATTGAAAGCTTGGTATGCTAAGAAAATGCGTATGTAAGGAATAATAATTTCCTTCTATTTCATAAGATTATTGAACAACATTGATGCAATTGTTAGTATGCACAATTTTAAGAATTGTTTGTGAGCCATTGTAAATGTGCAATGAAAATGTAATGTGCATGAGAAACTAACAATTTGTTTGGCTATGTGAATATTGAAATTGCAGAAAGAATGGTCTTGGATATGGCAACAATATAAGTCCATAAGGAAGACCAATGCATGTTGATTATAAAAGAGCCAAATTATTATGAGAATAAAGTCTCATACTTGTGGGATCTGAGTTCCTATATGGAACATATATAAAAATGGATAAGTGAAATTAGAAATATGTGGGTAGCGGTGACCTGAAAAATCCTTAGATGCTTAATAATCTTAAATACACAATAACATCTATTTGATCTTCAAAATAAAAATGATCGCTTGAATGCATACAATTGATATGTGAATTAACTTATCTATCCAAATACACTTTGAAGATAAATAACTTGCAAATAACAAAGCACAAATAGAACAACAATAATGAAATCACATACACAAGTTTGATAACAGAGTTCACCCGATTTGGGCTACGTCTCCGGGTCCGCTTCCATCTTTATTAATGCTCAAATGCTTGTGTTTTACAATGACCTTTTTCCGCGTTGCTCAAAATAAAAAGACAGAGTACACCACTGAATTCCTTGCGAAAAATTGTGAAAATTGAGTATAAAGTTCTTAAAATTTTGTGTCAGAACCCTGTGGCACGCATTACGATGCAATCTCCAATTCTAGGTACCCTTAGGCATGTACTTCAAGATTGTACTCTAGATAATTATGAGTGTATGTACCATCCTTGGTCAGTGCACCCATTAAATAGGGTGCGGGCCCCTTAAACTCCATCTGAAATCCATGGTTGGCATTCAATATTAGTTAGACGGTTTGCATAACATGTGCTTTGTGGTGCAATGGTTAAGGTTGTTGGCATATATGTGGTAAGTCGCGGGGTCGAATCCTGTCAACCTTGCCATATTTTGTGGTGTCTTTTGTTATAAGTATATATTAATATAGTCATGGCTCCTCTTGTATGAATATATAGTTCAACAATCCCTACAACTTTGGCATATGGTTACATTACTATTCATAGGATCGTGGGATATGCCCTTAATCTATTTTTCTGCCAACCAAAAATGCTAACCAACATAAATAAGGCTGCGTGGCAGCGCAGTCCCTGCCAACGAGGTTAGAAAGCAAATTGTGGAAAATGGGGTCGAATTGTAAATGAAACGAAGTGTTCGGTGCAAAATGTATATCACGGAAATGTTGTGTGCAACATGTATATCACGGAAGATGGGGCAAAAGTAAATGAGGGTTGGCAGGTAGAGCACCATCTATTTTTTGAAAGTATATAGCAAACCTTTTTTTTTTGAAAGTATATAACAAAGTAAAAAAATTGTTTACAGTGCAAGAATAAATTTGGAAATTTAAATGCATTTTCCATATGGAATGGTGAAAGATAAAAATATATGATGACATAAAATTAATAGGAGATAAGAAATATAAAAAATTTAAATGCATTTGTGAACATGGGATATAAGTAAATGACGGTTGCATTGTTGAGCACCATTTATTTTGAAATATATAAAAAAAGAAAAGTCTGTAACATATAAAAGAGTAAATGCGTTTGGCATACAAACTGGTGAAGGATAAGAATAAAAGTCTGTAACATATTAAAAATTAAATGCATTTGTCATACAAAGTGATGAAAGATAAGAATATAGTGTGTAACATATAAAAATTTAAATGCATTTTTATTTGAAATCTGTCCAAAAAAAAAAGTTTGTTACATATTGCTGGAAATTTTGAAATATACAAAAAAATTAAAGTCTGTTACATATAAAGTATTTCAATGCGTTTGTCATGTAGACTGGGATTGGGGCTCCCGCGGACCATTAGAGAAATATGTACAAGAAACAGGACTGTGGAAAGAAGATAGAGTGCAATAGCTGCAAAAGAAAATAAAAGAAACTGGAATAACTGGGTTGATAAACAAATAAGGATGTGATGAGTAAACTTACAGTGAGGGTACATATGAGCCCTTTGGCTATTTGCTTGCGGCTGTCATTTCATTGATGTCGTCGACGACTGCGGTTTCAAGGATGTCCTCCACGACTACTAAAATGCTGACAATTGCCTGTTGCCTTTTGTCGACGGCCTGTTTCAATTGCCTTTCGAGCCATTCTTCAATGTAGCCTCTCATCGGGGCGACGTTGATCTCATTCCAGTTTTTTATGTTGAAAATAACGTTTTCTAATTCCTGGAAGTCGATAGAAAGATTAGAGAGAGCCTGATGAATTTCCTCATTCTTTATTGCATATTTGACTAGCCAGTCATGGACATGAGCTTGATCAAATTGAAGGATGTTGTAAAACTTTTGCAGAGAGAAGGTCTTAAACATAGCAACCTGTTTATACAACTCTTTCCTGGTTAAAAGCAAGGAGTTTGCAATTAATTGGGGGTCTTGGAAGTCGTAGGTTTTCCCGGCTAAGTCTATATTTGACAACTTTGTGAATAATATATCTTTATTCGATATGGATTGTTCACATGTCTAAACAATGAGATATAGGTTCTTTAATTTTTCTTTCCAACATGCATTCAATTGGTCGATGCGGTTTTTTGATGGAAGATCTTCTTCTCTTCTTTTTGTTTCTGTCATATTGTTGACAATCTTGCCAAAAGGGATGACCGTTTTTAAAAAGAAATTTTCTTCATCTTTTAATTCGGCCTGCAAAAGCTCGAGAAAGCTATGTTCCCTAGTTCCAAGGGAAGTGATGGTTTGTGATATTTTCCACGCCTCGGTAACTAGTTCCACTCTTTTTTTTGTATTTTTCTCCACATATCCTTTACAGGATGCAAGCAAGGTGGAAGATGCTTTTACATTGGGTGCAGGGGTGCCAGGCATGGCTATTGCCAAAGGATCGACAAGCAATGGCATAAGAATGAAAGTGTCTTCCAATTCCTTGATTCGGTCCTTCAATCTGGCATTCTCAGTCTCAATGCCTCCAATGGAATCATGAAGTTCTTCTCCGGTCGCGGTGTGAAGTTGACAGATTTGGGACGGCCGCATGTTGGCAACGTCAACCTCTGAACGAGATTTGCCTTTCTTATTTTTAACAAAAAAAAAATTTCTGAATGATCAATTTTTTGTTACGGCTATCAAAAACAACGCTCTAGAACACTAAGGATTCATCTTCGTCAAAATTTTCGATAACGGATATGTCCATTGGATGGCTATGGTGGATGGCATCTCCGGGTTGATCAAGGAAGCGAATCATGGTATCTAGATCAATGTCAAGTTCCATGTTCTCACTCTGAATTTCTGGCTCTTCCGCCTACCCCACAATTTTTTTTCTCTTCTTCTCTACTAGAAGCTTGTGAGAACTATCAATTTTAGAGTGAGGAGGGTCGTTATCCCCTCCTCCGTTTGAATAAATCTGGGTTTCTTTGTTTCTATGATAGGTCGTTGGAGCGATGCTTCGAGATGTAGTACTTTTTGGAGTGGTATTTGCGGATTGAACACTCTTGTCACTGGAGCCTTTCCTCTGTTGTGTGTACAATTTAGTGCAGCTTTGCACTGTCTGTACCTCGTCGGCATCAGAGGTAGAACCGTTGTCGCCATTGTCTCTATTTTTGGGCAGGTGTTTATTTACAAAACAATCGTCGAGGCCAAGTGTTTGTAAATGTTGTCTAAAAATATCATAGGGGTCGAATCCTCTTATGTCTTCAGCATATCTCAGGTTGGAGATGCTAGAATGTGCTGCGAAATTGTCAATTTTGTTGACATTTTTCAACACGAACTCCCCTATTTTCCAAGGCAGAGGAATCAACTGTTTTTTTTTCTTCCTTTGGAACAGATGGAACGAGTAGTTGTATTGACGTGCTACTTCTGCAACAAACATTATGTCCGTAATGTGACATGGAAGGAGAGCAGGCTGTTCTGTGGAGCCAAAAAAATTTATGACAGTGTAATTATCCAAATGTTCGAGTGTCCCCTTCTTGTCCAAAAAACTAGTTGCATGTTCAGATATGCAGGGATCATCTTCTCCTAACAACAAAACTTTGAAAACAGACAGGAAGCCATTAAAAACCTCATAAAAACAGTGGGAAGCCTTGTGTTTCCACAAAGCCTGGTACCAAAACGTTACTGGGTGTAATTCACGGTTGACATTCTTGGACAGAGATAGTTGCGGAAATTGACAAAAATGTGCTATTGCAAAAACTAAATAGGATGACATATAAAATTTCTTTTCCCTTTTGTAGCTTGACAATTGGGAAGAGATTTCATGGGAAATTAGCCCACCCCATCAAAAAATGGCTTGTTCATTGACTGTGAAATACAAAATATAAAGAGCCATGCGAGAAACAGTAGTTGTGGACTCATGTCCCGTTATTCTTGTAAACATCTAAGCAATTTTTCGAAATGGATTTCTAAATGAACTAACCTGCATGCTTGTAATATCTTCAGGCACTAGATTCGGGTTTTCCAGAAAAAGGGGCAAGAGGTCCAATCTGTTATTATGCTTTGCTAGGAACTGTTTGCAATATTCTCCTCTGAACGTAAATGTTGGCTCCGACAATTTCAACATCTAGCAGAAGACTTGAGGTGACAAAGAAACAAAAGAGCGGTCCTGCAGTGGAATAATTATTTTCTCTGCATTAAATTTATCGGCACACCAAGAGACCAGGTCCTTACAGTCAAAAACCTCAGGGACACAACCTGCATGAGCAATCCTGAAGGTCCAAATTACTTGGTTTTCTGCGGCAGAGGTTGAGTAATAAGAAAATGCCTTGGACCAGTGGAAGTTCTGGTCCTCATGCCCGAATATGTTCACTGTATCTCCACATAACTGTTGTTGAGTTGATGCCACAGGTTTATGAGAAGGTTGCTTTGCTGCAGATGATGGTTTAAATGAACAGTTAGAGCCGATAATGTAACTTTTCAGTAAATCTTGGTTAAATGCTTATGAATGGGAAAGCTCCTTGAGTCTTTCGTTGATTAATGACAATATGTAATGGTGGTGCATGATGAACTGTCAGCAGTAAAGTTTATTTATTTAATATTTACAAATGCGAAGGTGGCGGGTATGGCGAAGAGCAATTAAGGAATGGAGGTTTCGTGAACGTGCGAAGGCCACGCCATGTGAACAAGATTTCATGATTTTGAAATGAACACTTGGAAGGGATAATATAATCCCCCCACAAATTTTGGTCTACTACGCATCAATACGAGATGTCCTCATGCCTTTCACCCATCAATGACAATCTATACAGTTTTTGCATGATGACCTGTTAGAATTAAATGCCAGTAATTCCATATTTAGAAACAAGATATATATATATATATATATATAACTTTTTATTTTCTTTTATTATAGACAAGTGCGAAGGTGACGGAGATGGCGGAGAGCAAGGAAAGAATGGCAAGCTCTAAAAAGCGGTCGGACGAGATTCAAAAAAGGGTTATGGGGATAGTTAGGACAACTGAGTGTTGCACGGTCAAATTTCATGTTTTGAAATTTTTGAGTGCAAAATGTGTAAAACAGAAGAGATCACGATGGGCCAGTTCAGTGGCCGATTTGTATATTTGCGGAATTCCGACAAAGTGGCTAAGTATGGAATAGGGAAATTGCTAATTGCATGCGTAGCAATAAGATCTTATATATAATTGTCAGCTGCTAGTTGCAAAGGGGTGCGGGCACAGGAAAGAATGACTAGGAACTGAATATTTCTTCAACCCACCAAACCGACGATCCGCCAGAGAAATTTGAACAAATGGTGAAGTATGGAAAGCGAAGGGACGAGCTTCAAAATCGGGTGATAATAGTTCCACAAAATATGCAAGGATCTGATGGTTAAATTGTATTTGTCGAAAGTTTTCAGTGCAAAAATGTGCGCCATGGAAGAGGGCATGATAGGCGGACCGTAATACATAAGAGGGTATGATCTAAGAACGGTTGCAAATTTGTATATCGTGGAAGTGAGGGTACTGTTCGCAGGCCATGGAACAACAAAAGTCCAATGTAGAGATCGCCTGGCGGGAATTCGCGGTTGGAGAAGTTTCTGGGTATGGAATGGGGAAGCGTTCGGTTGGTGTCGCGATAAAAGAGCATGAGTGCAGTTGTGAACCCGCAAGACCGCCCACATGCTAAGAAATGTTGACCTGACCAACGCGCAAGCCCGTCTGTCAATTTTTATATCACGAAACTCCGGGTGCCAGTTGCGGGATAGGGAACAATAGAGGGTCAATTTAAAGAAAGGGGAAGCAATCGTTGGAAATGCGTGAATCCGCGAAGCTGCAGAGCAAGGCATTTTGGGGAGAAAAATGATTAAGTAACCAGGAAGAGAAACTAGACACAATTAAAGAGTGGGAAAATAGAAAGGCGGAAGGCAGTTTTTGTAAATGCGAATTGGTTTCAAAGAAGCCCCATTGTTGCAAAACCATGATGTTCTACTAATTGTCAGCAAATGCATTGTTGAAGATTAGATTTTATTGCAACGTGTGCGTGTAACTATGTTCTTGATACATTCTTCCACGACTATAACATATTAACTTAACTACTAAACTTCATTTTTTACTAATTGTTAGCAAATACTTTATTGAAGATTAGATTTTATTGGAACGTGTGAGTGTAACTGTGTTCTTCATACACTCTTCCATGAGTGCAACATATTAATTCAAGTATTAAACTTCTTGCATTATGGGTTGTTAGAATTAAAACTTAATAATTGCATGTCTAGAAACAAGAATAACGATTTTGCTGCAACATTGTACATTGGTATTGCTATGTTTTATCTGCATTACGAATAGAATTGAACGTTGGTTTGAAATTATGTAATCCATTTTTTGATTGCATAAAAAGCTGGTGGATTCACACAGTACATTGGCATATAATTGTTAGATGTTCCATCTTAGAAAATATAAGCTAAGTAAACACAATATCGAAGAAGTACAAGAGGACCGAACCATGCCAATTAGAACATGCGTTAAACCCAGAAAAGAGGCAACAACAAAAAGTCAGACGAAAATATTTTTTAATAGCAAATGCTTTTAAAAAAATAAGAAAAACATCGAGTATTGTACATCTATCCTTAGAAATTGGACCCAGTTCTTCAAGCCAAAACATTGAAGGTATCTGCGACAAACACAGGCACGGGATCCGTAGTATGCAAGATCTTTGCAGTTTTCTCCTCGATGAATCATCCTGTGCTGAAATTGATATTTTTCACAAGATTCCCCTGAGGAAGAAGACGAAAATGGTTGCAGGGCAAGTGGAATAGCCCTTAGTTGAAACCGCCTCTGCATAGTCCAAAAAAAATCAGTTGCACAGCTTGCACGTGCAATTCCAGAGGCCCAAATTAGTCCATTCTGGGAAGAAGGAGATGGCTATTAGAAAAGTGCCTTGCAGCAGCGAGAGTTTTGGACCTGATTCCCAAAGATGTTGATCAATACTTTTTTGGCTTGAAATATATCTCTGGGAGCATCAACATATCATTGCTTTACAGTGAAACTCTTTCGCCCAGAACAGACTAATTTGGAACTCTGGAATTCCTACTTTTGCGTTGCAAAGTGGTTGTTGTGTTCACCGTCAGTTTCTTTTCTAAAACTCCTTTTGGTGTTGTCATCACCATCATCACCGAGCCGGGAAGTTCCGTTCGTTATGGTTGATTTTAATTGGGCGCAGGAGTGGGAAGATTCTTTGCATTGCCATCATCCATTGTCGTATCATCATCCATCAGATCATCTTCTTCCGTGTCGGAATTCATGGCATCAACTTCTGTGACAGCCATGAATGCAAGTGGGCAGGTTCTCTGAGCAGCCAGGGTTGCCATGGAATTTTTTGGCTTGAAATATATCTCTCGGTGTACCAAGGGACCATCTCCTTGTTTGGTTCTAGGCGGAGGGAGATGAATAGTAAGAATATGCCCTGGAATAGTGGAACCTCTGGCCATTATGCCCCTATGTGTTTATTGTCTGTGGAGAGAATTGCTGCCATAAGTTATTAAGAATTTTCGTTTGCTTGAGATGATGTTTGAAATGAAAATCGGGGAGGGATAATATAACCCTCCTCAAATTATGGTTTAATGCGTATCAATGGAATATGTCCTCAAGCCTTTCGTTCATCAATGATAGTTTACAGGGTTCGTGCAAAATGAACTGTCACCATCACAACTCACTAATTGCACAATTAGAAAAAAGTGCGAAGGTGGTGGTGACGCAGAAAAGAGATTAAGAATTAGAAATTTCTTAGAAGGACCAACTTGTCCGCGCACAAAAAAAAAAGATTGCATCTCCTTTCAAATGAATACTTGGAAAGGATAACATACTTGTGCACAAATCTTAGTTTAGTTCATAGTAATGAAAAATATTCTCCGGATTTCCAGACATTAATGACAATCTTAACGGTTCCTACATGATGGATACTAGCATTAAAGCGTAATTATTGCATATTTGGAAACAAGTACGAAGGCAACAGTGATGGAGAAATCGATTCCAAGAAATACCAAAGTATGGAAAGCGGTCGGGTGGGTTACAAAAGAAAAACAACAGAAGATATACCCAGGAGATGTGAAGGGCCGATGGTCATATTGCATCTCAGTGACAGATATCGGCCGTCAATTTGTATGTCACAGAATTTGTAAATTGACAAGCGGACCTGTGGGTTGGTTGGCTCAACACTGCACTTTCATTGTTCCGTGTCTTCCAAATAACACTCGGAGTTCCGCGATATACAGATTGACAGATGGAATCGACAGCTGGCAGGTTCAAGATTGCCATTATTTAGGGATGCCAATTGCTATCAACTATCTAACATATATAAAAACATTATTTTCAATACTAAATTATTAATATTACATATTGATCTTGCAGAATTTTATTAGACAAGAAAGTTTGAACAATCTGGTCGGGCAAGTTATTTAAAAGTTTTGCGACAAACGAACAATACATAGTAGACATGTACTTTTATAAAGTATGGACATGAGATTTTATAGAACATATGTGAATCCCTCATTCCATACTTAGGCACTTTTTCGATTACGGGTTCTCGGCCTGGCAGGCTGAAAATTGAGCCTCTATTTGTTCCGTGTCCTACAAATAGCACCCACACTTTCGTGATATACAAATAGACAGGCGGACTTGCGGGTTGGTTGGTTGAACGTTGCACTTTTATTGTCCCGTAGCGATTCCGTATTAATTCCATATTTAGCCAGTTTTTTGGATCGGGGGCTCTTGGGCTGGCGGGCAAAAAATTAGGCCTCTATTGTTCCGCGCTCTACAAATAGAACCCACAATTCCATGATATACAAATTTAGAAGCGGACCTGCGATAAATTATTACTGTTTAATATTGATATTGCAGAATTTAATTAGATGAGAAAGTTTGTACAATCTGGTTGGCCAAGTGATATAAAAGTATTTCGACAAACGAGCAATACATAGTAAACATGTACTTTTATAAAGTATGGACATGAGATTTTATAGAACATATGTGAATCCCTCCTTTCATACTTGGGCAGTTTTTGGATCGCGGCCTAGCGGGCTGAAAATTGAGTATCTATTGT
Source organism: Picea engelmannii (assembly GCA_009831015.1). NCBI lineage: Eukaryota > Viridiplantae > Streptophyta > Pinopsida > Pinales > Pinaceae > Picea > Picea engelmannii. The sequence goes on from ML778028.1 coordinate 1,442,968, forward strand.
TGTGTGTCCTACAAATAGCATCTACACTTCCGCGATATACAAATTGACATGCGGACTTGCAAAGATGACTCTCTATAAAAAGTATGGACATGAGATTTTATAGAGCATATGTGTATCCCTCATTCCATACTTAGGCACTTTTTGGATCGCAGGTTAGCGGCCTGGTGGGCTGAAAATAGAGTCTCTATTGTTCCGTGTCCTACAAATAGCACCCAGAATTCCGCGATATACAAATTGACAGGAGGACCTATGGGCTGCTTGGTTGAACATTGCATTTTTATTGTTCTAGAACATATGCAGATCCCTCATTCCATACTTGGGCACTTTTTGGATCGCGGGTTTGCAGCGTGGCGGGCTGCAAATTGAGTATCTATTGTTCTATGTCCTACAAATAGCACCTAGACTTCCGCGATATACAAATTGACAGGTGGACTTGTGGACACGAGTCTTTATATAAAGTATGGACATGAGATTTTACAGAGCATATGCGGATCCCTCATTCCATACTTAGGCACTTTTTGGATCGCAGGTTCGCGGCCTGGCAGGCTGAAAATAGAGTCTCTATTGTTTTGTGTCCTACAAATACCACCCAGACTTTCGCGATATACAAATTGATAGGAGGACTTGCGGGCTGCTTCGTTGAACATTGCATTTTTATTGTTCCGTAGCGATCCTGTATTAATTCCATATTTAGCCACTTTTTTTTATTGAGGGCTCTCGAGCTGGCTGATTGAATATTGCACTTTCATTGCTTTGTGTCCTCCAAATAACACTTGGACTTCCGTGATATGCACATTCACGGATGGACTCGAGGGCTAGCGAGTTCAAATTTGCCATTGTTTAGGGATGGCAATCCCTATCAACTATCAAACATATAAAAAAACATTATTTTCAATACTAAATTATTAATATTACATATTGATATTGCAGAATTTAAGCAGAGGACAAATTTTGTCCATTTTGGTGGACCGACTGATATAAATTTTTTCTAACAAACGAGAAATACATAGCAAACATGTACTTTTATAAAGTTTGGACATGAAATTTTATACAGCCTATGCGCATTCCTTATTCCATACTTAGGCACTTTTTGGATCTCGGGTTCGCGGCTTGGTGGGATGAAAATTGAGGTTTTATTGTTCCATGCCCTACAAATAGCAGCCAGACTTCCGCGATATGCAAATTGACAGGCGGACTCGGGCTGGTTGGTTGAACATTGCACTTTTATTGTCCCATAGCGATCCCGTATGAATTCCATATTTAGCCATTTTTTTTTATCGGGGGCTCTAGGGCTGGCGGGTTGAAAATTGGGCCTCTATTGTTCCGCGCTGTACAAATACCACTCACAATTCCACGATATACAAATTGACAAGCGGACCTACGAGCTGGCTGGCTCAACATTGCAGTTTCATTGTTCCATGTCCTCCCAATAGCACTCGGACTTCCGCGATATACATATTGACAGATGGACTTGAGGGTTGGCGAGTTCAAGTTTGTCATTGTTTACAAATGTTAATCCCTATCAACTATCTAACATATCTAAAAACATTATTTTCAATACTAAATTATTAATATTAAATTTTGATATTGCAGAATTTAATTAGACGAGAAAGTTTGTACAATTTGGTCGAGCGACTAATAAAAAAGTTTTCCAACAAACGACGAATACATAGTAAACATGTAATTTTAGAAAGTATGGCTGACATTTTATAGAGCATATGCGGATCCCTCGTTCCATACTTGGGCACTTTTTGGATCGCGGGTTCTCGGCCTGACGAGCTGAAATTTGAGCCTCTTTTGTGTCGTGTTCTGCAAATATCACCCAGACTTCCGCGATATACAAATTGACAGGCGAACTTGCGGACTCCATGTCTGGCGAGTTCAAGATTGCAATTGTTTAGGGATGCTCATCCTATCTAACTTTATCTAAAAACATTATTTTCAAATACTAAATTATTAATATTAACTATTGATATTGTACAAGTGAATTACATTAAATTATTAAAGGATGTTAAATCGCTT
>ML778028.1:1445151-1472826 GCA_009831015.1 Picea engelmannii
TCCGCACAGTATATATTCGTTGATTTCAAATTATTCCAGGATATTAATTTTTCCAAGTTCATCGAATAAGCAAAAATGCCAAAACAACGACCAATTTGAATTTTAAGAGCCTCTTGTTGTTATGATAGGATAGTTTCACTTCGCACACTATATATTCGTTGATTTCAAATTATTTTAGAACAATAATTTGACCAAGTTCATCGATCAAGGAAATCTGCTAAAGCAAGCCACATAGTACATTTGTGTCACAACACCATAGAAATTATCAGGTGGATCTGCGGGCTAGCTGGCTAAAAAATTCAATTATATTGTTCTGTGTCCTCCAAAGAACAGTTGGAGTTCCACAGTATACAAATTGACAGACAAAGCAGATAACCAAGAACCAACCATACTTTAAATAGGTCGCAAGCAAGTTCCCAGAAGGTTCCATAGAGCAGAATCGATCGACCTTTGCACCAAACAATTTGATATACAAATAAAAGACGTTGTCGCATTCATTTTCTATTGCATCTGGTATATGTTCCCAGTAGAAAATAACCAGGAACATGCAATATATGGGGATTACAGAGATATGGGCCAAGTCCAGCGAACATTCATCTAGATGTTGAACAAATGTTACAGAGACATATGAGGTATTTTCGTTTCCTGCTGAAGTTTGATATANTATATATATATATATTCCCCTTCTTCAGTCGATATGCAAAATTGTATTGTCCTCATTCAAGGTGAATTTGTTGTGTATGTGAAGCTGCCACAACATGTAGACATTTCTTGCCTTTTTCTGTAGATAGGTTTCATAAGACAACTCTGCCAACTTAGGAAGCACATTTTGTAACATAGGTTTCCTAACCGTACAATGCATGGTTGTGTTGCCCATGATTCGGATAACAGCGTTCATGCAATGTCCATATATATATGGACATTTTTCACCGCACCGCAAACAATCAATCGTATCATCACTTATCAAAGCGGAGGCAGAAGGAACATAGTTGCATCTTGCACATACAGGCTGAAAGGAGGTCGAGTACACATTGGTTGCAACTAAAATACATTCAACTTGGGAATGTGAGCAAAGGGATTAATACATTGAACAACATAATACACAACTGCACCCCCCCTCCCCCTTTAAAAAAAAATAAAAAATTAAGCAGGCGCATAAATTTGTTGAAGGCTATTTCTATAAGCAAAGTGAGAATGATTTTGTGGATGTATATGCACAACAGTTGTAGAGCTAGCTAGTTTCTTCAGATCCTCTACTATATCTTCTCGCAATTCTATTACAAACGTTGCCTGGGTTGTCCGAAAGATCCTTTCTCTAGCATCCCTCTTCTTTCTTATATTTTTGAACAACATAAGTGGAATCTACCCTCTATGCAATTGTTGTTCCATTGACGAAAACAAATCTGAATACATATCGAACAATTGTAGCTACAACATGGAACAGTGCAATATTTGTGTAACTTATCCGACATACATGCACATGCAAAAGTAAAGGAAAAAACTGAATATGAAAAGCGGTACCATTGCCTTGTCGTTGTCATACTCTCCATCCTTTATATAGAGAATGTGTTGCGAGTCAAATTTTCTCGCGAGTGTGATAGCAGCCCCACATCATTCCGATTGGGTAAATATCAGTGCTCTGTGCAAGCTGGCTGATAGTCGAGTCCGGGACGGAACGATATTCTGAACAAACAGCGGGAATTTTTTCCACAATGCTTGTTTTGTTGAGCGAAATAATTTGATCGCAATCACCACGGTCATATACTGTTTTGCAATATATTAAAATATGTAATGGATATCCCATTACGCGACAATATCTTTTCTACATGTTTCTAGACAAGTTGTGGAGGAACAGTCAGTGTCACTGTCATCATGGCATCCTTGTATGTCATGTCAGCACGCATAATGGATCTACTTTTGTTTTCCTTGTCCAAGTAGGTGCTATAGACAACCATTATGTCCCCGACGAACACTTGTCCAGTTTGGCGATTGTTCAAGCTCTCTATTGATAGTACTTTGGATGTCACAACTCTAGACCTGATAACATTTTTTTAAACAAGAAAACTAAAGTGAATGGTAGTGTGCTACAAGTACATGCATAGTTTTGATGAACTATGGAGCCAGAGTTTCACAACCACACCTCTTAGTCTGAGGAACATGCAACACGTTCGACGTCTCGCTTGTACTTGTTGACACTTCTTGCGAGTTGCAAACCATATATTGCAGATGACATCAACATATTCGCCATGCCATAGATGAATATATAGCCCAACAAATTTGTTTAGTAAACATAGTAAGAGCAGAGTGTATGCATATTTACCTTTGGCCTTGTCGGTCTGCCGATGTCTGTGATGACTGGCTGCTCATGCCCGTGTCATTAGTCCAACTTTTTTTTATGCAAGCATGTGCAGATGAACATCGGGACTAAACAAGCATATACATTGTATATTGTCCATCGGAAGGACCAAATAACCGTAAAACTGTATGCATCTGAATTTTTTAATTGGAGAAATGTTTAACAGTAAACAGGGCGTGAGCGCGGGGCACCATGGCCAATTTGTATATCGTGGACCCCTGGAAGCCATGGGAGCAATCTTCAACCTGCCAGCCTGGCACCCGCAATTGAGAAAGTGGGTAACTATGGAAGAAGGTAGAAGCACGACCACATATGTGAATCTGTTAGTCCACCAACCCGCGCACGAAGGAATTTTCGGAAAGCACACTAGGCAGATGAATTAGAAAAAAAAAGGGATAATAGAAAATGGAAAAAGTAGAAATAGGGAGCGCGGAAAGGCCGATTACTGCAAAGTCATAATTTTCAAGTCTAATATTATATGCCCCCACCCGGTTTGTATATTTAATTGACCAACACACTTGGTATACCTTTTAGAAGATTGCACCACAAAACCCTCTGTTGTTGCGCATAACAATTCATCTCCCTGTCCAAGCAACCTATTTTTTCCAAGGCAGCAACGCCGAAGATGCAATGGACATGAAGGCAAGTTAGTATGAATACAAACATCTAAAATAAAGAGAAACAACTCTATTTACCCGCCAAAGAGTCCTTCGTCCTGTCCAACCATTCTGTTTGTTTAAATGCAGCAATCGCAAACACAACGGACATGAACCAACTTAGTATGCAGGAAGGAACACATGTAAGCAAGATAACTTACCATGTAGGAAGGCACACAACTAGTTTAACACATATACAGACTATAAATGAAATACAAAACAACGCAATATGAAACAACAGTACAAGCATACACCTTTCTATATCCTCTTCAGCTGATGCAGTCAAGACTTCCTCGTTTTCTCCAGCTACTCTATTTGTTTGAATGTGGGAACACACAAAATTCAATGAACATCAATGGAAGATGGTATTCACCAGAGAACAAGCAATATGTACACACAACAAAACTGATTGAATGAACAGTCTAGAAAGGAAGAAACATGAACCCGTGCGCTTCTCTATCCATGGTTGTAAACGCGTAGATTTTTTTTCCCTGGCCAAAATATATTACAAGGCACAAAATATCACGCAATTGCATGGCCGCAGCTAAACGATTTCTAGTTTTCCTTGGGAATTTATCCAGATATGCCCTTTAACCATGTTCTTTATCGTCTACACAGACTGTTGTGCCCACGATACAAGTTCTCAATTTTTCGTGTCAAACCACCCAGACATGCTTCCAGACATCAAAATATAATCTTGCAGAATCTTTGTTGCACATTTTATATCTCAAGCACAACACAAATTCTATCGTGCGCACACCAGTCTATGTAGAGGAGAAAGAACATGTAATGTCATATCCGCACATCTGACCATACATGGTTTATAAATGTAGCATGCATACATATGCTTTATTCTAACAAAAAAACAATGGATATTGTAACTTCACATGTAATCCTCCAACAATTTTGCATGCAACTATTTTCTTTCATGGCAGGACTGGAGCACCAACAAAATCTCACAGAATAACAGATATCGGCCTCGGCATACATGGCAAATAACACAACTGCATGTCGACTCGTGGGTGCAGGGGCTGAACACCGTAAAGCGCCCCCAAAAAACAATAAAAATAATAATAATAATAAAAAAGCTCCAACCACCCTCGTTGCACCCCAAACCTGCAAAGACAAATCAAACAAAAGAAAACAGCAAGGACCAAAGCAGCCATAAAGCATGAACAAGCCGAACTGCACCCCTAGGGCCCCAAAGCGCAAACCCCAGCCAAACAAAAAAAACCAGCAACCCACGAACCAACGAACCAACAAGAACCACCGAGCCAGTGAACAACATATGTATCTCCAACGATTACGAAACTGCAGCCCAAGCACAAAAGGAACCAAAAACATACAAGGAACATGCGACTACAAATAATCAAACATTCTTACTTGCAAACTGCAAACACTGAACATCAAACACGGAATACAAAATGAAACTATGGCATCGAAACTTACTCTGAAACGGTGAAATGTCGAGCGAAACAACAACAAGCAGCAACCGACAAACCAATGAAGAAGAAGCACTCACCGAACCAGTAAACAATGTATGTAGCTTCAACGATTACGAGAATGAAACATACAATGGCAGCAAACGACAAACCAGCGAAGAAGAAGCACTCACCGAACCAACAAACAATGTATGTAGCTTCAATGGCAGAACAAGGATGAAACATACAATGTTTGTCGAATTGGCGGTGGACAAAGAAGACTGTGCAAATTCACTGTAATAGTATACAAATTTTCGAGGAAAAATGTACTCCGAGAAGCGTATTTACATAAACATTTAAGACTGTCAGATTGTCTAAGGACCTCGCGGTATGCAAACATTTAAGCTGTCAGGAGTGTTGGAGGACATCGCGTCATGTAAACATTTACGCTGTCAGGCCTATTGAGGCATCTCGGAATAAGTGTCAATACATTTCAACAAATATACATCCACCAAAGACGCCATAAACTTTGGAATTCTCAATCACTACAAAGCTTGGATATCAAAACATTTCAATATGCTTAGTACATATGAAAACTTACAGATACATTCGCCTAGTAGAAAATGCTAATACAAGCATTCCAACTAATGCTAGCATTAATCGACCTTCAAGCAATATAGAGGAAAAATATATGATTAAAAAATATTGTCTACGAGAAAAACTTTGGATATGTTTCCATATAGTACATTGGGAATAGCGAAGCCAACAATAAGACCTCCAATCTCTTATCCAATCAGATCAATACATATATGTTGCTTTTTATTATATAAAAATATATTCTTTTAATTCCATAGCTCCAACAATAGGTATTGTGCAAATATTTCGGGTCAAAGGACAAACTAATATGTAGTCAACGCATTATCAATCGCTATAGTCCCTCTATTTCTACGGTAGGGACTAATAAAGGTTCAACTGTATATGGTTAAGAACTAAACGAATGGTGGAATGGTAAGGTTGTTGGTTATGGTATGGGAGCTCGGGTTCGATCCTTCAGGATCCCAATAAAATTTTTAACAAACCTTACCCATAATTGGCCAATGGGAGGTTGCCACATGGCAGCCTCTCATTGGCTTATCCTTACCACTTGTCAACCTGTGATTTGTCCACGTAACTTGCCTCGTAAGTGTATGGTGTGCCATGTGGCACCTTGGAGTATTTCCACGTTAGTACCATACATCTTGTACGGTGGTGCCACATGTCACCCTTTTAGTGGTGACACGTGTCACCTTTACCCTTTGACTTTTTCCTTTTTGCCCTAGTTTGACTCGAACTTTGATCGGCCATAACTTTTGCATATGAACTCCATTTGAGGTGATTTTTACGCTGTTGGAAAGTTATCGTCAAGCTCTATGCATTGATGGATTTTTCAAGAGCATTTGGGATGATTTATTTTTGAGCATTTTTTAATCCTTCTAGACCTTTGTGAGCATTCTGGATCCCGTTGGACCTCTGTGAGCGTTCCAAATCCTTATGGATCATTCCTCCCCATTAGAAGCCTTTTGGAACACCTAACGTTTTGATTATTCAACAAATAAGTGAGGGTAAAGTACCCTCACCCTTCCGATCTCCATCCATTTTTCTTTACTTGGTTTTACCCCTTTAAGACCAACTCGAAGATATTCGACATCACCTCGCTATGAAGCCCCGATTCTTCTTTCAAGAATAACATCTTCCTGTAGCTAGTCCAAATACTCTAGAGTAAAATCATCAACTATTGGAACTTGAATACTTTCATATTCATCCATAATCATAGGAGGCTCGTAAAGCTTAAAATTCTCAACATTTACCACTAAATACATTTGCATGTAGGCTGGTAGATCTAAATGAAAGGCATTAGTACCAATCTTCTCCAAGATCTTGAATGGACCATATCGGATTGGCCTTAGCTTTTTACCTTCACCCTTCATTCTATATTTTCTAATATATAACCATACTTGATCATCGACTTCAAACTGATAATCAACCCGATGTTTGTCATGCCTCACCTTATATTTTGCTTGGATTTTTTCCAACTGTTCATGTACTGCTTGATGTACCTGTTGGATCTTTTGAATGAACCTTTGAGCTTTATCTATATCATTTTGTCCATATTCTTTACTTACTTCTCCAAAAGCAAATTCCATAGGTTATTTAGGAAAGTACCCCAAACATACTTCAAAAGGAATTTTTTTTAGTAGAAGAATGCATTGCATGATTAAAGGCATGTTTTACATAAGGTAACTACTCATCCCATAACTTAGGATGCTTGCTACAGTATCCTCAGAGTATATACACCACTATTGTGTTTACCACATTTGTTTGTTCATCCATCTTTGGATGAAAAGTTGTGCTCTTCTTTAACTTAGTGTCCATGAGCTCCCATAAATGAGACCAAAACTTTCCCAAAAAGCGAGAGTTGTGATCTGATATAATAGATGTAGGCAACCCAAAATGAACCCAAACATTAGCAAAGAACATATGTGATGTATGTTGTGTTGTGACCTATTTCTTGTATGACATTAGAATACACATCTTACTGAATCTATCCACGATGACATGTAGATAATCATGATTTGTCATGGACATCTACAAACCCCCTACAAAATCCATGGAGATGCTTTCCCATGGCTGAGAAGGCACTTGAAGTGGAATATATAATCCCAACTTTTTGTTGCTAGGATTTCTTGTGGCACACATAGCACACCCTTTGATATTCTTGGAAATTGTTTCATCCATTCGAGGCCAATAACAATATCTCCACAACTGTGAAACAGTTTCATTCATTTGAGGCCAATAACAATATCTCCACAACTATGCTACTGTATTACCAACCCCAAAATGTCTAGAAATGAGAGATGTATGAGCTTCTCTAATTACATTGATTCTTTCATCCCTAGGTATACAAAGATTTCCAAGATGATATAAAAAATTGTCATGCATTAAATAATCTAACTGTTGATTTCCATGAGTTAATGCATCATACAAATCTTTGAAATATTCATCCTTAGCATATTGTTCAACATAACTTTCATGAACTAAAGGATTACCTAAGTATTGTGGATGCATTAATCAATGGTCTTGACAACATATCCACAACGTTATCATGAATACCTTTCTTATACTTCATTACCAGATGAAATTGTTGTAAGAAACCCGTCCACCTGGAATGTCGTGACTATTGTAGCTTGGTCTGTGATTTCAAATATTGTAATGGTCAATGATTTGTATGAATTATTTTCTCCTTTCCCATTAAGTAATGCTTTCATTTATTCACACTTCGTACCAATTGATGCAGGATCACGCGCCGTCTATTCAACACATTGGTGCACATTCAAGGAGGGGAGAGATGCCAACCCTCTCATTTTGACCTCGAATTTTAAATGTAATTAAAGCAATTAAATGATGGCAGGCTGGAAGATCCAAGTCATGCCTTTACACAGGCTATAGATAAGGTTGCCTTAAATGGCTGACAGTAGGAGGGATCTAGATCTGATTTGGACTAAATTTTCCACTCATTGTAATCTGCCTCAGTAGATAGGTGTTTTGATGGTGATTAGACACCACTAGTGTAGCTTGGAGGGAAATCTTGTCGAGCCCCTCTTGTATAAATCCTTGTAACATATGCACAAAGGTGGTTGTTCAGAGGTTGTTGAAGATCGATGCTAAATCATTATAAGCCGAGAGGAGATTTTAGAGCTGAGACTCAGTTGCGGTCGAAGCTCATACATTGTAATTTATATCCTAATATTAATACAAAAGAACAAATTTCATTGTTTACAAATTCTTGTGTAGTGAATGCTTTATAAATACTGTTTGTGTGTTTATGCGTTCATGTATGTTGTAGGTGTGTTAGTTTTCATCTACATGGTAAGGATACAAATTCTCTATCAGTGAGTTTGTTAAATTGTTCTGAGTTATTTATGTTGTGCGAGGAGTTCACAACAAAGTATTGGAAACTCTATAGCCAGTGCAAGGAGTGCGCATCTGAACTCTTTCGATTCAGATAAGAACGTGCTAGGAGGGCACACCAGAGCAATTAAAACTCAAGGTTGTTGAATACCTTGAAGGAAATTTTGCACAGGAATAAGCGTAGCACATATTTGTTGAACACTCTGCAGCACTCTGCCAAGAGGGAATTGTGTAGGTGCAAGTGTGCACAAGCGAATTCTCTTTCAAAATCTGAGAAGAGGAGTATCAGAGGAGAACCCAGAGTTACTTAACACTCTGAGGGGAAGAAGCTTTCCAAGTGTGCATTGAGCAGATGTAGGAGTTGCTTCCGTAAACTCGGAGGATTTCAGGAAGCAGGAGGAAGACCTGTGCAAGGAGTGCACCAGGCCCACACTTAAACAAAGTGTTGAAAGACAACCATTTGAAGGCTCCGTCAAGCGTAAGGAGTGTGCCCAAGGTTAAGCAATTTTGCCTTACAATCTCGGAAGGAAGAGCATAGAGTTTCCAGTAGGGCACCAAAAAATCCCTTGAAGGAAGCAGAGGGTCGAGACCCTTAGGAGGTTGAGCAGGTTCAAAGCTCAGAAGAGATAGCGCAAGGTGTGCGTTGGAGACAGACTCGTTCCAAGTCTCAAAGCTCAGGAGGATTAGTGTCGACGTGGACATAGTCTCTGCAAGGAGTGTCGAAGGCTGAGAGTAGTCAAAGTCTCGGGATGTGGAGAAGTGATGAGTGTACACAAGAGTAAGGACTCCCTGAAGTCCCGAAACCCCGAAGCCAAGTGGGGCCATCCATCATCCAGAGGAACAGGTGGCAAGGGATCTAGAAATCCATAGAAATCGTTCTCTGAGAGTTTTCAATTGAGAGGGGTGCAAGACTGTCGAAACTCCGAAGATCGGAGTAGATCCTGAACGTTGACCATTGGGAGGGATGTGGCAGCAGACCCGAGAGTTTGCGAGAAAGAACTTCAGATAAATTTGCGTGGCACAAAGGGTAATATTCACAAAGTCGCGAAGAGTGAAGTGGATCTAGATCGTTGGATTCAGAAGGACACGTGGAGGGGATCCACTTATTTCGGAGGAAAGTTACTCTGAAGGAAGGAAGAGATCAGTGCGGAAGGAACTCTCGAAGGGACGAGTCCAAAGCAGATCACAACCGTTGGTTGTGGAGAGACGAGGACCGTAGATCAGGTCCCGAATGAATTTGTCGATTCAGAGATTGGGAAGAAGAGAGTCAATTGTGCAAAATCTCTGAAGCACGCAGTTGCGAAGGGGTTGGCCCGAGGTTATAGCCCGTGGTCACTTAAGAGAAAGAGTCTAGTGTGGGGCTAGTACTCGCAAGGCTGGTGTTGCCAAACGCCGAAGAGCGGCGTCGTGGGTAACCTATACCTGAAGGTAACATCAGAGGGACCTGTGTGTGTATTGATTGTTCAAGGTCTGTCGAAGGCCCAAAGAACCAATTCGATTCAAGGAATTTAAAGATCCAAGACCAGGGGGTCGCAGAATCCCTAAGAGGGAAGGGGTGCTACAGTCACCACCAATACATACAATTCCTTATCATATGTTGGATAGTTAATCACAACCTGAGTAAAAGTCTTAGAATGATAACATATAGGTTTACCTCGTTGCATCAAGACCTCTCCCATGGCATATCCGCTTGCATTGGTTTGAATCTCAAATGGCTTCTTTGGATCCGACAGATCCAAAACTGGTGTAGTTCTTATCTTTTCCTTCAATGTTTAGAAGGATTTTTGTTGCTTGCCTCCCCATTGAAAGACTTGTTTAACACTTGTTAATGCATGCATAAGAGCTGCTTTGTAAGGGAAATTAGAAATGAATTTCCTCCGATATTGTACTACTCCTAAGAAGCTCCCAACTTCTGTGACAATTGTTGGCTTGGGCCATTTCAAAATGGCTTCTACTTTTGCAGGGTCTATCTTTAGCTTTTCATTCCCTACAATATATCCCAAGTATAGCAGATAAATTTTTCCAAATTCAGATTTAGACATTTTGATATACAACTTATCCTTTTTCAAGAGTTCAAAGAATGTTTTGACATGCTTTATATGATCTTCCCTTCTTCGACTAAAGATCAATATATCATCTAAGTAGACGATAACAAAATCATCTATGTGAGGCTTGAGTACATCAATCATTACCCTCATGAATGTCGCAGGTGCATTGCATAACCCAAATGGCATAACTAACCATTCAAATAACCCTTACTTTCTCTTGAAAGCAGTTTTCCATATGTCACTTTCTGCAATTTTGATCTGAAGGTATGGAAGATATTTGTGAAATCGAGCACTGCTTGGTCTCTTTCATGTCGTAGTGTGGTCCATTTTGTGTATAGGTCGTCATAACTTCCAACAGGGTAGTACAGATCCTTAATAGCATCCCTGAAGGATTCTCAGGTAACCGTGATTGTAAATAATGAGGGTTCCTATATTTCCTTCTGCTCACAGAAATTTTCCCACCAATATTTGACATGAGGAACGACTTTGAGGAGCGCAAAAGTAATATTTTCTCTATTCGAGAAGTTATGGACAAAGAAATACCCTTCTAGCATATTCAACTATTTGTCAACAACATCTGCGTCTATCTAACCTTCAAATATAGGAATATCGAAGTTGATTTGTACCTTGAAGGGGGCGATGCCTCCATTTGAGGAAGATGTGTCACATGTTGGTAGTCGTCGAAGGATTTGCGCAAAACTATCAATCATCCTATTCCTCTGTTGCGTGAGGGCTTCCTTGAGAAACATTTTGAAGGGATCTCTTGTCTCGTCGTCTTTATTTTCTCCCACCATGAGAGGTCACTTGGGCGTGCATGAGCTTTTGTCCTCAAGAGAAACAAGCTCAAGACCCAATTCTTTGTAGCCTGACCTCGTTGGGGACATGCATTAAGAACGATAAGGAGCATACCATTTTGAGACCACTGATCTAGATTATGAGAAGAACAAAATGAATACAGATTATTATCAAAATATTCTTAACACAAAATAATAGATATACAGTAAACTGGTTTCTATTCAATAAGGAAATAAGTTGAAACTATAAAATGCAGCGGAAAACAAGTTTGTTAGAATGGTGGCGACTTATCTCTGAGAAGAGATGTGACGGCTGTGCTCATTCGCAAGAAGATGATTACAATGAGGATCTGAAGGCCCTTTTACAATAAACATGAATGTCAAAAACCCTAGACATCCAAAAACCTAACCCTAGGACATGAAGCCCCAAAAGTCATGTGGGCCCAGTTTGGGTAAGTTAGTACATCAAGTTCCCGGGGTCGTAACTTTTGCATACGATCTCTGTTTTAGGTGCATGATAGCTCGTTGGAAAGGTATATTCGAGGAATACACATGTTGTCGTCATACTCTAACTTTGTCTATAGTATCACTATGGAGATCCCTAAAAACGTTGTTTAGAGCGTCAAAACGACCTCGGAATTCAGGGACCCGAAAACTAGGAAAAAACTGCCAAAGTGCAAAACTGCCAAAATGAACTAGTTGGAATAGGTGGGAGGGCACCAAAATCCATATGGATCAATCCTCCCCCCTTAGGAATCAATGGTATCCATTGCGTTGATTTCCCCCATCAGATTAGAAATTTCTGTTGAATTTGGCCCCAGGTGAGCCACTTGCCTTGGTGCAGAAGTTGCCTTGCTTTGACAGCTCAATAAAGATGGATCCTTTGTAAGTGAGTACACTTGAACTATTTTTCCACAATATCATCATTGGATGCCTATTGTATGCAGTCAGGGTTGAGCTCTGATTGTGCCATTTGTTCTGCTACCTCTGAGGTGTCCAATAATGGTGGGAAAAAAGGTCAAAGGAGATCCACATTGAACACTGGGTGCAGGCCAAGGAAATGAGGAATGTTGAGATCAAAATCATTATCACCCACAACTTTGGTGATGGTGTATGACCCATAATGAAGTGGGCAAAGCTTCTGATGGAGTCCTATAAGGCGTTCTTTCTACAAGTGCAAGCAAACTTTGTCACCCACCTGAAACTTATGTGGCACCCAGTGTTGATCATCACATTGCTTGTACTTGTCATTGGACTTCTGTAGGATATCCTAAACTTGTTGGCGAATGTGTTGGATCCACTCAATGAACCAGGTGTCTTTGTCAGCTTTAGTTGGAGCAGGAGATGAGTCAGTTGAGGTGACCGCAAGGGGTAGTGCAACAACTATGGGACTCAATGGATGGAATCCCAACCCCACTTGAAAGGGGTTGTGGTCGGTTGAGCTATGCAGGGCTTGGTTGTAGCTATGTTGGACATAGGGAAGACTCTCATCCCATGTGTGAGGGTGCTTGGAATTACACATGCGCGGGATATGCACGATCATTCAATTTATGACCTCGGTTTGGCCATCTATTTGGGGGTGGAAGGCCATGGATTTGGTGAGCTTGGTGTCCAGCAGTGACCAGAGGCTCGACCAGAATGTGTTGAGAAATCAACTATCCCGATCTAAGACAACAGTTTGTGGGATTCCAAAATGTAGCCAGACTCGTTCAAAGAAGAGCTTGGCAGTGGCCTCTGCTGTGATTCTATTCTTGTAGGCGGTTAGAATCGCCATCTTAGAAAAGCGATCAACAACCAAAAAAACACAGTCATTTCCCAGCTTGGTGGACGGGAGGCCCGAAATGTAGTCCATTGAGATGGATTCCCATGGACTATCAGGAGTAGGTATAGGGGTGTACAAGCCTTGTTTCTTAGTGGTCGGTTTATCCATAATGCAGGCAGTGGAGGACATGATATCCTTGCTGACCTCCTGTCGAAGTTTCGACCAGTAAAAATGTTTTTGCAGCATTGCCATTGTCTTTTTGACGATGAAGTGTCCTGCCAGCCAACTGTAGTGGGCTTCCTAGATCAACTTCGCTCGCTCGCTTGATGGAATGCATATATGGCCCAGACCACACAACAACCCATCTTGAAGATGGAAATTAGCGACAACTGCGTTTGCGCCCAACATTTGGTAGCTGGTGATGAAGCCTGGGTCTGTCTCATAGAGTTGGGGCCATCCAGAGGTCTCATGGTTGCAAGAGTCTAGCACCGTCGTGAGTGCCATGACTAGCGGTCTGCTGAGGCAATCAATGACGCGGTTGGTGCTTCCTATTTTATACTTGATGTTGAGGTGGAATTGCTGCAAGTATGTGGACCACTTATGATGGTGGTCATTCTGCAATTTGCCTTGTGTCTGCATGAACTACAGTGGATTACAATCAGTGTGGATGACTGTCTCCTTCCCAAGAATGTAATGTCTCCACTGGCGGCAGGCTTGCACGATGGAGTACATTTCTTTTTCGTAATTAGGGTACTTACGAGCAACGTCTGATAGTGTCTCACTATGATAGGCCACGGGGTGGTCGTGCTGAGTAAGAACGGTGCCCCCAGCATAGTCTGAAGCATCTGTCTTGATCTCATAGGGATGTTGCAGGTCCGGTAGTGAAATATTGGGGTTGACCACAAGCGCTACTTCAAATCATCGAACGCTTGTTGTTGGGACTGACCCCACACAAATTTTTCCTTACCACCACCCGTGGTTACTTGGTTGAGGGCCCATGCAATATAGGAGAATCCCAACATGAACCTGTTGTAGAAATTGGCAAGGCCCAAGAAGCTCTAAAGCTTAGTGAGTGTGGTTGGGGCTGGCCAATCACGGATGACTTGGATCTTGGATGGATCCACATGTACGCCATGTTGATCAACGATGTAGCCTAGGTAATGGACCATGTTCATGCCGAAGAAACTTTTTTCCAAGTTTGCGTATATCTTGTGCTGCCGCAGGGTGTGCAAAACTTGTTGAATATGTTGTAAGTGTTTTGCCCAAGTCTTGTTGTAAATCAGAATGTCATCCAGATACACCACTACAAAAGTATTGGTGAATGGTCGTAGGATATCGTCTGTCATCCTCATGAAAGTGGCTGGAACATTTGTCAAACCAAAGGGCATGATCAACCATTCAAAAAGACCTTCCTTTGACTTGAAGGCAGTCTTCCATACATATGTTTGTTCTATCGGGACCTAGTGGTATCTAGACTTCATATCAATATTACTGAAGTATTTAGCCCATGTGAGTTGATTAAGGCGGTCGTCGATTTGGGGAATCGGGTATCGGTTTCTGACTGTGATTTTATTCAGGGCCCAATAATCAATGCAGACTCACCATGTTCTGTATTTCTTCACTACCAGCACGATTGGGCTCCTGCAAGGCGATGAGCTGAGATGAATGTTCCCCTTATGGAGCAGTTCTTGGATATGCCACTTGATCTCCTCATTCTCTAACATAGAGGGGCGGTAGCATGGCCCATTGGGAAATAGTGCGTCGGGGTTCAGATCGATGGGGTGCTTAACTTGATAGTGCAGAGGTATCCCTGTCAGTGAGGAGAATATATCCGAGTATTCTTCCACGACCTTATCCACTTGCTTCTGCTATGTGGAGAGGTTGGTCGCAGAGACTTGGGATGTGGTTGCGATCTTTCGCTCATTCTGAGAGAGAATCATGAAGAAGACAAACTTCCCCGTCTGAGAAATGACCTTCCTACATTGCTTGGAAAAGATTAAGGAAATAGCACTATGTGGGACTACCTCGTGTATCCTGTAAAATTTCTTGTTCAAAGTAATAATAACATTGCAAGGCATAGACTCGTATACAACATGGCATTTCCATAAATATGGTTGGCCCAAAATAAAATTACAAAATTCAAGAGGGAAAACATCACACAATACATTGTCTTTGAAGGGCTTGATCTTGTATGACATGTGGCATTGTTTGTTGACGCGGATGTCGCTTCTTTGGTGGAGCCATCCGATGGTGTAGGGATGGAAGTGCAACGTTTTCAACAAGGGGAGTCGCTTAACAACCTCTGCTGAGATGAGGTTCTTCTGGCTACCGTTATCAATGATGAAGTGTAGCGTGGTACCCTTCACCCACATCTGTGAATAAAAAAGGTGCTCGCCTTCCTTTGGCTCGTATGGTTCACCGGGTTGGAGCTTGGTGGTGGCAACGATGGCAATGGATTTTGTGTCAATGATCTGTCTCCCCCTTTCTGGTTCTAACTCAGAGTTGGAACCCGCATTTGATTCAGAGGCTTTCACCTTAGCCATCGACGACTTCTTTGAGTGGCAATCAACAATGTTATGCCATGGGCTCTTATGGAAGTCGCACCACTTCCTAGTATCTTTCTTTGTCTTTCCGGTGTCCTTCTTTGCTTGTGACTTGGACCGGTTTTCCTGAGGTGGTCCATCTTTGCCCTGTCCTTTGTTCTGTAGGTTGGGACTGCCCTTTCCTAGCTTTCGCTGTGAGGGGTTCCCAAGCCCAAATTGTCGTGTCTTTTTGTTTAATCTTCTGCTCAATTTTGACGACATATCGGTAGGCCACACCCAATGATGAGATGTCCAAAAACTCCATTTCAGCCTAGATGTATCTATGCAGACCGCCGTGATACTTGAGCACCAGATGTCGCTCAGAATCCTTGATACCCAGCTTGGTGTGCAAGGTATGGAAGATATTTGTGAACTCAGGCACAACTTGGTCTCTTTCCTGCCGTAGTGTGGTCGATTTTGTGTACATGTCATAACTTCCAACAGGTTAGTATTGTTCCTTAATACCATCCTTGAAGAATTCCCAGGTGACCACGACTGTAAATAATGAGGGTTCCTCTGTTTTATTTTTCTCACAGAAATTTTCCCACCAATCTTTGACATGTGGAACGTCTTTGAGGAGCACAAAAGTAATCTTTTCTCTATTTGAGAAGTTATGGACAGAGAAATACCCTTCTAGCAGATTCAACCATTTTTCGACAACATTTGTGTCTATATGACCTTAAAATATAGGAATATCGAAGTTGATTTGTACCTTGAAGGGGGCAGTGCCTCCGTTTGAGGAAGATGCATCGTCTGTTGGTAGTCGCCGAAGGATTTGCGCAAAACTATCCATCATCTCGTTCCTCTGTTGCGTGAGGGATTTCTCGAGCAACATTTTGAAGGGATCTCCTGTCCCATCGTCTTTATTTTCTCCCGCCATGAGAGGTCGCTTGGGCATGCAAGAGATTTTGTCCTCAAGAGAAACAAGCTCGAGACCCAATTCTTTGTGCCCCGACCTCGTCGGGGACATGCATTAAGAACGACAAGGAGAAGACCGCTCTGATACCATTGATCCGTATTTTATGAGCTAACGAAATGAATACAGATTATTATAAAAATATACTTAACACATAATAACATATATACAACAAACTGGTTTCTATTCAATAAGGAAACAAGCTGAAACTATAAAATGCAGTGGAAAACAAGCTTGCTAGAATGGTGGCGGCTTATCTCCATGAAGAGATGTGACGATTGCGATCATTCACAAGAAGATGATTACAATGAGGCTTTGAAGGCCTTTTTACAATAAATAGGAATGTCAAAAACCCTAGGCATCCAAAAACCTAACCCTAGGAGATGAAGCGTCAAAAGTCATGTGGACCCTGTTTGGGTAAGTTAGTACATCAACTTCTTGTGGTCATAACTTTTGCATACGATCTTTGTTTTAGGCGCACGATAGCCCGTTGGAAAGGTATATCTGAGGACTACACATGGTATTGACAAACTTTGACTTTGTAGATAATTTCATTATGGTGATCCCTAAAAACGTTGTTTAGGGCCTCAAAACGGCCTCGGAAGTCAAGGACCCGAAAACTAGGAAAAACTTGCCAAAATGAACCAGTTGGAATAGGTGGGAGGCCACTGACATCCATCTAGGTCATTGTAACCACTTATCAAGTCCAATTTAGTGAAATTAACAACATTGTTTAATAGATCCAATAATTCATCAATTCTGGGAAGAGGATAACGGTTCTTTACCGTAATCTTGTTCAGGGCTCGGAAGTCAATACACATCCTCCATGTGCCATCTTTCTTTGGAACTAATACAATAGGAGAACCACACGGATAGGAGATTGGCCTGCTTATTCCCTTATCGAGCAACTCCTAAACTTGCTTCTTAATTTATGCATTCTCGATCACTGATGACCTATACATTCCAATGTTCGGAAGAGGAGCATCCTGCTGCAAATATATTTCATGTTCAACTTCCTTTTAGGAGGAAACCCTATAGGTTCCTGAAATAACTCATCATAGTTAGATATGATTTTGACCAACTCCTGTTTATGATCTGGATCACAACCTGGTAAAGCATTTGTTATATCTTCTTCTTTTTGTTTCACTATCACGAGATCAAAATATTTACTTGCACTCACAAGTCTCTTCATTTGCCCCGTTCTCACTAAATAAACATTAGTTTTGATACAATGAGCTCTGACATTATACTCAACCTTGTTCTTGAAAAGTTGATATTTATTCTCTTCACTATAGAATATGGCCTTCCTGTCAAATAGATGTGGATTACCCAAGACAATGTTGTGAATGTCAAGAGGCACAACATCTAACTCAACCTCGTCAAAGAACTTAGATGTAATTGCAAATCTGATCTGACATTGTTTTGTTACCTGCAACTTGGCATCTTCACACACCCAACCTAATGGATATGGATTTTTATGAGGTGTCATCTTCAAACCCAACTTAACAATTGCTTCAGATATTAAGTTAAGTTGATATCCATTGTCAAATAAAGTATCCACCTTTGTATGCTTGACTATAACTCCGACATGGAAAAGCTTGCTTCTCTTCTTTTGATCAGTATCACTTTCCAATTTAGCAGATTGAACTGAAGAATTAGAATTGATAGTAGATATACGTTTGTTTCCTATTTCCATGATCTTTGATTCATCTCCTAAATCTGACCCTAGATCCTATCGAGCTGATGCAACACTCTTATGCTTCCCTTTATCCTTGAACTTCTTCGGTCATAATTATGGATGCAAATTCCAACACTATGATTCTTCATGTCCCTTTTTCTTACAATGAGAACATGTAGGTTTGTCTTCAACTTGATTTACTGTAGCTAACTTCTTACTCTTCCATTTAACTTTCATTTTTTTCTCGAACTTGTATGGCTTCTTATCTTCGATCGCATGCTTACCCTTACTAGCCTCCAGATGTGTAGCTTGTGCTAACACTTTATCAATGTTAGTAGGGTTAAACATTAAAATAGTGTGACGAAGATATGAGTGCATGCCACCAATATACTTTAGAAGAGTTTCATGGGTATAAAATGGAATCCCTAAGGATAATGCCTTTTTTTTTTGTAATTCTTGTGTATATGCCTGAATATTCTGGCCTTTATCCTGCCTTAGATGCTGCCATTCTATCATTGTCGTTTGGATATAAGCTAGTGGATATAATTGTTTTCTTATATCTTTGGTAAATTTATCCCAAGAAGAGAGTACTTTACCCTTTTGAACAAGATCAACTTGCATCTTAATCTCCCACCATATTAAGGCTATGCCACTTAGTCGAAGAACAACTAACTGTATCTTTGCAACATCATCCATGATATTTTGAACCTTGTAATATACCTCTATTTGCTTGATCCAATTGTCCAATTTCTCAGCATTCAATTCTCCATCATAGATCGACAATTCAAACTTGAAATTCAATTTTAATAAAGGCATGATGATGAGGATGATGGTGACGAGGGTTCTAAAGGGCCACCTTCATTACCTCGTCCTTCCTCTTTGATTGGTTCAAATTTCTTTGATGTACCTTCCTCCTTGGCCTTCTCTCAACCTTCCTAAGTTTCTTCCACCATGGCTTTCATTAAATTAAAAGCCAAGAAAGAAATCATATTTGAAGTTGTAAGGACCCAATTTTCTCGAGGAAGTCATTTCTCTTCGAAGAGTAAAACTTCTTGAACCAATATATGGATTATAACTTGCAAATGTTCCTTCTCCTTGCTTGGATTTAGACCTTGTAAGCATTCACTCGCAAACACTTGTCAAACCTCACTTTGATATTAACTTGATTTGAAAAATCCTTAAATGCTTAATAATCTTAAATACACAATAACATCTATTTGATCTTCGAAATAAAAATGATCGCTTGACTGTATGCAATTGATATGTGAATTAACTTATCTATCCAAATACACTTTGAAGATAAATAACTTGCAAATAACTGAGCACGAATAGAACAACAATAATGAAATCACATACATAAGTTTGATAATGGAGTTCACCTTATTTGGGCTACGTCTCTGGGTCCGCTTCCAACATAGACCTCTTTATTAATGCTCATATGCTTGTGTTTTACAATGACCTTTTTCTACGTTGCTCAAACTCAAAAGCATAGTACACCATTGAATTCCTTGCGAAAAATCGTGAAAATTGAGTATAAATTTCTTAAAAGTCTATGTCAGAACCCAGTGGCATGCATTACGGTGCAACCTCCAAGTCTAGGGACCCTCAGGCATGTACTTCGAGACCATACTCTGCATAATTATGAGTTACATGTACCATCCTCGGTTGACACTCCCATTAAATAGGGTGCGAGCAATGATGGAATTTGAGGGGAAAATTGCCCGTCACGGACCAATTTGCCCGTCAAATATGGTTAAGTTTTTTTAATAACCATCAAGATTCTTCATATAAACCCACAGAACAGTCATTGAAGTCGAGAAAACCGTCAAATTTGGCATGCTCGTGGGTTTTGAAATTCCAACCCTGGGTGCGAGCCTCTTAACCTCCATCTGAAATCCATGGTTGTCATTAAATATTAGTTAGACGGTTTTCATAACGAACCTGTGCTTTGTGGTGTAATGGTTAAGGTTATTGGCATATATGTGGCAGGTCGCGGGGTCAAACCTCGTCGACCTTGCCATATTTTATGGTGTCGTTTGTATAACTATATATTAATATAGTCATGGTTGTTCCTGCGCGAATATATAGTTTAACAACCCCCGCAACTTTGGCATATGGTTACATTGCTATTCATAGGATCGAGGGTTATGCCCTCGATCCATTTTTTCGCCAACCAAAAACGTTAACCAACATAAATAGAGGTTCAACCGTATATGGTTAAGAATTAAATGAATGGTGTAATGGTAAAGTTGTTGGTTATGGTATGGGACTCTATCCTCCAAGATCCCAATAAAATTTTTAGCAAACCTTATCCATAATTGGCCAATGGGAGGCTACCATGTGGCAACCTCTCATTAGCTTATTCTTGCCACTTATCAACCTGATATTTGTCCACGTAACTTGCCCAGTTAGAGTACGGTGTGCCACGTAGCACCTTGGAGTGTTTCCATGTCATCACTTTACGTCCTGTACGACCGTTCCATGTGTCACCTTTTCAATGGTGACACGTGTCACCTTGACCCTTTGACTTTTGCCTGGTTTGACTCAAACTTTGATCGGCCATAACTTTTGCATACATACTTCGTTTGAGGTGATTTTTGTGTCGCTGGAAAGCTATCGTCGACCTCAACGCATTGATGGAATTTTCGAGAGCATTTGGGATGATTTATTTTGAGCATTTCTGAATCCTTCTGGACCTCTGTGAGCGCTATGGATCCTTGTGGACCTATGTGAGCGTTTTGGATACTTCTAGATCAAGCAGATTTGAAATAATTTCGATTGGAAATTGATGATAATATCTCATGATTACTAGATGTGTGAATGATATAGGTGAGATGACAGATCTGTCCTAAAGGGACAGATGATGGTTGTCGAGCAGGAAAAGCATGGAAAATGTTACTACTACGACATGAAGACCCTATATGCAATGATCACCTTGATATGGTTGTGTTGTGTTAGTGCGGGCCTGAGTGACACCTCGACAGAGCAGGCCTAAGGGATGCCTCGATAGAGTGGACCTGAGGGACGCCTCGAATGTAAGACTCGGTGAAGTCTCTAAGCGCTTCCTGTGCGAGAAAGCTTTGGCAGGCAAGATGAATTGCCCAAGGGATTGTGCAACAGAGAAGGGGATTCTTGAGCCTAGAAGGTGAGTGACCGCAAGGAAGAGCATACTTGGATAACTCTTGTTATATTTTAATTGGGGTCATGAGCAGAGTGGGTATGTCAAGGGAAAATAGTGAGGTGAGTAAATGCGGCAGCCATATGGACGTAGATCCATGAACAACACAAGATAATTATTGTGTTGATTTGTATATTTCCTCATGAATTATTAGCAATAATGAAATATTTATGCATGAAAATTGTTTTAATATGCATGTTGTTTGATGATTGTTGTAGGCATTCTTGGGTTATTTATATGTCATTAATAAGCCCTTTACTTGTCAATCTAGTTCGTAAACTTATGAGTTGTGTACACAGCATGTGCAGGTAACATATTGAATTCTAAACTATTCTAACTTCTCATGAGACAATAAAATCATACTACAATGGCCCGCAGGGGTGTAGACCGATTGGCAAGTGCCGTGTAAACGGAAGGAAATATGTAAAAAGAGGTCTCAAGGTCGATTCTCACCCCGATTTACTCGAAGGGAGTGCTTGCGGGCTGTGCGTTTCTCCCTAGGGGTTATAAGGCAGCCGGTAGGATTCGACCCTGTGTCACGCGAGTACGATACTGCCATTGTTACCGATTCCCCTAGTTACAAAAAAAAAAAAAAAATCATACTACAATCAAATCTTAAACAACAATCCAATCAAAACACAAATAATCTGATCATAAAGGAATTATTGACAACTTCAATTTGTCCATGAGACTAATCTTAAGCATGAGCAAAAGTCAATAACTTTGTATGTCATGTCTAGATCATTGATCTATGCATGGACATATTTATGATATGTTCTCTTTTTAATTATCATTCAATGGATGTTTAAAATGTCCATTCCTAGAAAGAATTAAAATGCTACTATTTAACCCAAATTCAAAGACCAGTGACTAGTTCTCTATTCGAAATCCCCTTCCAAGGTTCATGGTGTAATCTTTCACTTACTAATTCAAGTGTTAACGCTACCATATGTGAGGTTAGATTTGAATAAAAGAGATTTCCAATTACTATGCACAACTAAGTTTAATATTCTATTTGAATATTAAAACAACGTTTTACTCAAGCTAGTATTCGAATCAGTTAGCAAAAAGGTTACTTAAAGCCTCTCGTGTGAGCTATTGATATAATAGTGAATTTACCAGCTCGACAGTAAAATGTATAGATCACACTTAATCAATAACAACTCCTTTATACTTGCATTCACAATTGATACATTAAATGTGACAAGTTTGTATATGGTGGCACTGCACTTTTGCATCCAGATAATCTATCTACCTGTAACTGTGACTCATATTAGATCTTGTCATTCACCTTAACACATTCATTTTCTCATAACAAAGTGAAAAAATCCTAATGGAGACAACTACCAGGTCATCAAGATATGTCCTCACAAGAGGGCACATAATATATTCTTTTATCTTATGGGTGTTCATGTATTTCGTATTAGTGATTGGATCAGTTCTTTGAAAAAGCCAATAACTATAATCAAGCCAAGACTTTGTAAATTTACATTGACAGAAAAATAAATGACATGTTAAAACAAAAAAACATTGAAATCCAAATATTTGTCCACTAAGAAGTGATGAAATGTTAATTATTATCTTTGGAGACAAAACAAAAGCTACATGTTAAATTACTCATAAAATGCTTCAAATTATAAACCAAAAACCTTATACATAGATATGCAATTCGTACTCTAGCTTTACAGGATATAATCAAAGCACAAATATTAATTTAACTAATAAAAATACAGAGCAACTACACATCCCAAATTGTGGGCCCTTGCCAACTGGTAGTGTGCTTAAAAACTTACAGTAAAGGAATTAAAAGAACGTTGTAGATCCGAACTGAGATTTTGTATTAAAATAAAAGTCCAAGTTTATAGAGTACGCCTCAATACATGCATTGATTTTGGATAATAGCAACAACAAATCGTGGATGCTTGCAGCTACAAATTGATAGCCACAATATCACTAACTATTCATTACATCAAAGTTTTACATATATAGAGAAAACCCTAAACAAAATGATAAGGACATCCCTTGCGCTCTCTAGAACTAGAGTATCCAGATTAGCAAAGGTAACAAGCATATAAGATATCTCTGGTTCCATACGATCCATTTGAGCAAACTTAGCAAATATGGAGAATCAATTTCGATCCATATGCTATTCGTATGACATGAAATGCATACAAATAGCAATTTTGTTATTTGGAGGATCCCGTCAACATTTTGGATGTTGGAAAACTTTGACCTTCTGTTTGAACAAGCCTTGCACTCATATGGAAGATCTTGGGCTTGAACCAAAGAACACAAACCATGCTGGGGGTTCGATATCCAAAATCCATGTGACCATTTTCCTCCTAGGTGCGCACACATACATGAACCTACAAACTCAGGTACCAATACTCCATAGTAGTGCAGGAACTGAACTTAAATTCTTCGTTAGTAAATGTTAGTTCAAAAACTCATTAAAATGTATCAAGAAATTAGGAAATTCATTAAAATATGCAATCATTACCTTTAAATGCGTGTTGCAAGGTTTAATGGCTTAGAAGCACAAATTGCTAGGATAATTAGGCCATGTTTAAGTATAAAAGTGGAATGGCAATGGAAAAAGAGGTGCCTAATTATGAAAAAATTAGAGGCCAACATCTCCCCCACACTTGTTTACTTGTATGTACTCATGTTAAAAGAATCCCCACAAAATTGACCATGAAACTTAAGCATCCATGAATAGCTAGGAGAGCCCAGCTACATTGATCAAAATGTTGAGACCCCCTTTTATTCTGGTTATCCTCTCATTGCGCCTCCTTTTTTCTGGATGACTAGCATTCATGAGTTTCTTATGCATCTTTATGTTCTCAAAGCGTAAATTCTTGATTTCTTCTTGGGTGGTCCAGCTCTGTGTTTTTAGTTGCTTGTTTGTGTTTTGTATACACATGTTGAGTACCATTATCTCCAGAATTTATTGCCTGAACTTTTCAATCTTTCAATCTTTCTCTTTACCTTGCCCACATATTCATCTGATGATGGATTGGGTTCATTATGTCCAATAGATACATTATCAGAGGGTTTAGGAGGTGTTTTCCCTAGAGGATTCGAAGCCTTACTCCTCTGTTTCTTTGCAACCTTAAAAATATCTCCTATCATTTTGTCATCCTCTCCCTGACTGTCTAAATAAATTGGGAATTGTTTTGTTGCCTGGTGTTGAAGAGAGGAGGGTGTCACCTAAGTATCTTGATGAATGGGGGTCGAAACCTTAACATTTTGATGAAAATAGGTCGCCATCTGAGTATCAATCCTCTATTTGGCCATATTTTTGGTGATTCTCTGGGTTGGAAGTGGTTTAAACAATGGTTCTACTAATGGACCGGCCTTCACAACTTTTCTCTTTCCATGGATCTTTAGATGAGAGATGAATCCCTTAGCTCTAAGGGAGTCAAGGTCTTCATCAAGATCATTGTTATTTTTGTCGTCAGCGTGTGTTGCTTAGTCGCCTGCCACCACCTCATTAGGTTGTACGTTAAATTTATTTTGACCAATAAATTTTTCCCATGAATTGCTTCTCCTTCGTAGCTTTGCTTCAATCAATATTTTCACTATAACATGATGATATAAATTTTGGTGAGGGTTTTTACTATTCTTCCTCACCTCACTCAACATCTTACTTAGGCTCTTCCATAGATAATATGGAAAATTTAATTGTTGATCAAACTTGAAGTGTGACAAGATTCTAATATGATAATGGAAAGTAAAAGCATATTGTCCTTCGCATGTCAGGTACTTATACAAGACCACCAAAGACACATGCCATTCATCTTTAAGCGAAGCCCGAGGTATTCCTTTTGCTCAATTTGCATTTTGTAATTCTGGCTTCAAAAATCGATTGCACATGTCTTGTCCCACATGTCGATTTTTGAACCTTTTCTCTCCTTCTCTTGGAAAGCCTTTGGCATGAGCAATTGTCTTTTCCAACACCTCCATTACTAGTTCCCCAATCCGGTCTACACGTGCATTAAAACCCCTCGAAAATGGTAATGTTACATGATCATTGAAATATTGAAATTTCGCAAACAATTCGTGCCACCCTAAACATCGTTCGACACACATTGTACTCAGGAAGATCCTCCAGAGCTTCCATGGATGTTGCCTCATGACAGTCGACCAACATTTTCAACTGCAACTACTTAAACAAGGAGAAAACCCCGACTGACACCTTTAGAATTATAACGGGAAACAATCAGACGTGAGAATATTTGAATGGTCGATGGTTTGGAGACTCATACAATTTAACTTTAGGTGATATTATTGCAACTCATTTCGAATCCCTTCGATGATTACAAATGAGTCACAATGGTCAAATTCACGATGATTTCATACAAGTTTATGGGTATTCGTATAGAAATCGACCTTGTCAACGTAATGAGACCACGATCATACCTACATGTACAAGCTTAGTGTTAAAATAATTAAAAAGTACCTAGGCAAGTGTTTCTCATCACCTAGGCGCCTAGGGGGTGGGAAAATACGTAATGTGGACCCTAGTCATTTATTTTGTGAGATATAAATTAAAAATGACTTTATGACTTAAGTGAAGGGGTGAGTGAATGCACATTAAATATCAACCACTCATCTAATCCAATCTCAACCATTGGATTAATGGACCCTTCACTTTCCATCATTGAGTCGATTAGGGTATGGAAGCGCCTCACTTTTTCTTGTTGAGAAAAAGTTTGAGAGAGCTGGAAAGAGAGAAGTCGAGCATATGCAAAGAAGGGAATTTTTGAAGGTGGCATGCATTCCAAGACACCATGCTACAACACAGATTTTGAGGTGAAGGTACAGTGCACTTATTGAGCCGCACCGTACAGAATTTTGGAGGTCGTACTGCTGGTTTCTGGCATAGATTTTGAGGTGAAGGTACAATGCATTTATTGGTCCGTACCATATGGATTTATGAAGGTCGTACTACTCTTTTCTTGCACAGAAATCGAGGAGTGAATGTTGTGCAGTTTTCTGGAAAGTTGGCATGCATTCTTAGGCGGTCGTACAGTCATTATTGAACAGAATTCAGGCTGTTATTTTTGGCATGAATTTCAAGGGTATCTGTACAACAATAAGGGCACATAAACTGAGGAGCTGACATGTGGACATGTATAGGAAATTCAGGCACAAATTTCGAGGAGTTTGGCTCAGATTATGAAGTGGAAACTTGGCACGGTTTTTGAGATAAGTTTGTATTTAATTTCCGAAATTAATGACTGATGTAAAAGACATTTTCTCCGAGCTCTGAAATAATAAAAATCCCTCTCTCAATGGTTTTTCCCTTGTGGGTTTTTCTAGGGTCAGTGTTAGACCAAAAATATCTGTGCATTTAATTTTCTAAATATGGTGTTGCTGATATAAATTTATTTTTGCATTAAATGTTGTTAAGAATCCTCATGTTTCAGTTCTGAAATTTTGTTTATATTATGAGTATTTATGGCTGTCATAAAACTGGGTTTTGGGCATTAAACATTGTGAAAAAATAGTGAGACTTGAAGTGGGGTTTGAAAATTTTACATTGTATCAAAGTTGAGTTGAAGAGAAATGCATATTTAAATCAGCAAGATATAGAATGGGACAGAGGTTACTTCACTGGACAAATTTTGGAATTTTTATTTTTAGCAGAGAAGGGTCAATGGCTTCTGGTTTAAGGGTTGAGGACAGACTTGATGTGGCAGTAAATTTTGGTGCTTGGAAGGAGAGAATGATTTTGATTCTGCAGGAGAATGAGTTATGGGACATGTTGAGAACTCCACAACAAACCCAGTAAATATACCTGCAGATGTTGCTCTTCTAGCAGCTTATAACAAGAAGAGTATCAAGGATAAAAGAATCATACTTGATTCCATCAAGGACCATTTGATTATGTTGAGTTTTGTACCTTGGGATGTGTTCTTATGACCTCCTTAGCACATGAGGGAAGGACATTACACTTTGTACCTTGTACTTTTGTCTAATTTCACTTTGACTTTGGATAAAGTGAAATTTAGTCATTTTGGCCTAAAATGACTATTAATTCACAAAGGGGTGAATTAGAGACATAAAGTTGACTTAGGAAACTTAACCCAAAGTGGGTTTGTGATTTAGATATTCATGGGGAGATCTCAACCATCGATTAGATGGGAGATGAGATGATCTCCACCCTTGAATATATAGGTTTCCTTTCGCTAGTCAAAGAGGGGCGCAAAGGGTGAAGGAGGGGCGCATTCTTCATTTGGTCTTTTGCTTGTTGAGAGAGGAGCTCTTGGAGGATGGAGATGAGGTCAGTTTTGTGAGGATGCTTGAGGGAGGTCACTTGCTTTCATTCAT
>ML778028.1:1472876-1518827 GCA_009831015.1 Picea engelmannii
CTTTCATATATTGTGTTTACTATAACCCTTCTTCTGCTTTCCTCATATATACACACATATTCCAAACTGGTTTTCCCCGGGGGGGTTTTATCCAGGGTCATGTTGACCAAAAATACCTGTGTCTACAAATGCATGATTTAGTTCCTTAGATCTATTCATATTCAACATAAACGATGTTTAGGTGTGTTATGTTTATTTTGAGATACATGTACTAATTTATGGTGATGAAAACGACATGCTAGAGCACCCAAAATCAAGAACATAACCATAACAAATCAACAAAATACTTTTGGACTGTTGGTTGTTATAAAACTGCAGAGAACAAATTAACTTACAGTTGAAACTTAGAGCCTTTCTTTAGTCAAAGACAGACCAAGAAGGCAAGCTGATAGGACCTGGAATTTTCACATGGTATCAGAGCTTCGGTGGTTGAATTTGTGGACAGTTGGGACAACATTTTGAGTGGTTGTCATACACTTCTTTCTGGTAGATTTTTGAGGATAGCCATTGACTCATTCAGTGGTTGTTTGAGGGCAAAATTGTTCAGAGGATTGTTGGGCAGTTTGGAAACTTGTCACCAGTCTCTTTTCACACCTACGTAGTAGGAGTGAGGTTGAATTGACATTGACCTCTGTTCACACCTATTTTGTTAGGAGTGAGGTCAGATTACACTTGTCTCTTTTCACACCTATGCTTACAGAAGTGAGACAGTGTTTTCCTTAGCAGAGTGAGCATCAATTGGGCAATGTCATTTGGCAGACATGTCAGCATCTCAAATGTGAGTTGAGGACAGGCTAGCAGGGGCTAGCAATTGGTCGCCTTGGAAGGCGAGGATGGTCTTCTTCTTAGAGGACCTCGAGCTATGGGATATAGTTGAGGCAGTTGTTCCCCCCATTCCTATCATTGCTCCCGTCTTGGTAGCAGAATTCAGAAAAAGGAACAACAAGGCGAAGAGGACGATTTGTGATGCAGTTCGTGACCATATCATACCCCATTTGACGAGGAAGGCTTGTGCATACGAGATGTGGGTATATCTAAGCAAGTTGTATGAGAGATCCAATGAGAACCGAAAGATGGTTCTTCATAACTGACTCAGGGGCATTCGCATGCTCAAGGATGAGTCAGTAACTTCATTCCTTGGCCGCTTCACTCAGATCAGAGACGAGCTTGGAGTCGTCGACGAGGTTCTTGACCCTAACTCTTTGGTGAGGCAAGCTATGAATAGCTTCACCAAACCGTGGGGTCCATTTGTACGTGGCATAGTTTCCAGGGAGGTCATGCCTACATGGGAGAGGATGTGAGATGACTTCGTCCAGGAGGAGATTCGGTTAGCAACCAAGGCTTCTGGACAACGGCAGCAGTAGATTGGTCAGGGTTAGGAGGATCTTGCTCTTTGGACAAATGGCAAGAAGAAGGTCAACCGTGGGGGTTGGCAGGGTCCCAAGTTTGGGGCCCCACCACAGGGGAGTGGAGGAGGAGAGAGCAGCAGTGGTCAGGGCAGTCGTCAAAAGAGAGATATGAGCAAAGTGAAGTGATTTGTTTGTAAGAAGTTTGCGCACTATGTTGGACAGTGCTCGAACATGAAGAAGAAAAAGGGTGGTACCGCAACTACAACAGAGGAGATTCACTTTTAGACATAGTTTCAAAGAGAGTGTGCTTTTCTCACATGCTGCACTTCAGTTGAGACGACACCCAGGATCTGGTATATTGATAGCGGGGCTTCGAGCCACATGACTGGATATCGAAAGCATTTTTCTGATCTCAAAGACACTGAGGTCAGGATTGAGATTTCTCTTGGAGATGACAGAATTGTCACAGTTGCAGGGGTTGGCACAGTTGCTTTTCGGAGAGATGGCTCGCCACCTATATCGTTTACGGACATTCTTTATGTCCCTGGCATGAAGAAGAATCTGATATCAGTTTCTACCCTCCAGGATAGAGGTCTTGAGGTGACATTCAGAGGCACCGAGGTACTGATTCATCCTTGGGGTTCTCCACGTGCCTCAGGACAGGTGATTGGAGTGAGAGAGGGGAAACTATTCAGATTGCTTTTTCAGCCACTTCATGCATTGGCAGCGAGCAGTGATAGCAACAGATAGTTATGTGAGTTATGGCATCGTAGGATGGCCCACCTACATCATGGGGCTCTTGGAGGACTGAGAGAGATTGTGACCGGAGTGCCATAGATCAACATAGAGCATCAGGATGTTTGCAAAGGGTTTGCACTTGGAAAGTTTGTCAAGGCATCGTTCGCCAGCAGTGACACCAGGTCAGCTGGGATATTGGATTTAGTACACACAGACGTGGGTGGGCCCATGACTCGGAGGTCCTTGAGTGGTTGTGAGTATTATCTCACATTTATTCACGACTACTCGAGGAAGACTTGGATCTATTTCCTGAAGGCCAAGAGTGAGGTCTTCACATGGTTCCAAGAGTTCAGAGTTCTTGTGGAGAACCAATCGATAAAGAGGATCAAGGTCTTGCGGTCGGATAACAAGGGAGAGTATTCCTCGAGACAGTTTGTAGACTTCTGTGCACAACATGGCATCAGGAGACAGATGACGGTACCTTACAACCCCCAGCAGAACAGGGTTCCCGAGAGGAAGAACCAGGCCATTACCAGTGCAGCGAGATCTATGCTGCATGATCAAACTTTGCCTTTGTACTTTTGGGCAGAAGCATGTGCTACTGTAGTTTACTTGCAGAACAGGATCCCCCATAGGATTTTGGGGAAGATGACTCATGAGGAGGCCTTCACTGATAGGAGGCCTAATGTTGAGCACATCAGGATATTTGGGTGCTCGACTTTCTCTCATGTCCCCTCGGAGAGGAGGACAAAGCTAGACCCCACAGTCCAGTAGGGGATTCTAGTTGGATACTCAGAGGTGTAGAAATCCTATCACATCTACATTCCACCACTTAGGAAAGTGGTGGTGAGCAGAGATGTCAAATTTGAGGAGGATAGGGCTTTTGCGAGATCTCTTGAGTTGAGAGTGGGAGTTGAGGATGATGTAGAGTTGCTAGTTGGAGTCTCATAGGGAGCACAGCCTCAGTCGTTAGGTACACCAGTATCAAGGGTGACAGGGTCACCATGCACAGCTTCAGGGTCACAGTCAGAGCATGTTCAGTCAGATGGGGCACAAACTTCAGAGGGAGTACAGTCTTCAAGATCTCAGAGTGTTGAGACGAGCCCAGAGGCAGTCACTTTTGGGCAGAGAGACCTTACTTCTCCATTGACCGCTTCAAGGAAGAGGAGACCTAGATGGTTTCAAGAGACCCTGAAGGAGGCCAAGGAGAATGTAGGGGAGCCTAAGAGCCAGATCAAAGAGAGTAGGCCACCAGTCAGATTGGGAGCATATTTGGCACTAGTGACGAGTATCAGGGATACTGAGCCACAGAATTTTGCGGAGGCAGTTAACCATCAGGTCTGGAGAGAGGCCATGGTTGAGGAGTATGACTCGATTGTGTGCAATGATGTCTGGGATGTGGTTCTGAGGCCAGTGGGGAAGTCAGTTGTGACTTCTAGGTGGTTGTACAAGACCAAGATTGTTGCAGATGGCAGTGTGGAGAAACACAAGGCCCGTTTTGTGGCACGAGGCTTCTCACAGATTGAGGGAGTCGATTATGACGAGACTTTCACACCAGTTGCGAGATACACTTCTATCAGGACTATCATTGCCATAGCAACAAAGATGGGTTGGCGCATTCATCAGATGGATGTGAAAACCACATTTCTAAATGGCTTTATTGAGGAGGAGGTGTACATAGAGCAGCCACAGGGGTTTGAGGTGAGTGACAGGGAGACCCACATGTGTCTTCTCAGGAAGGTACTATATGGTCTGAATCAAGCTCCCTGAGCTTGGTATTCGCGGATTGATACTTATTTGCTTCAGATGGGCTTGGAGAAGAGCGATGGTACTCCAAACCTCTATTTCATCATTAGGGGTAAGGACACACTCATTCTCATTTTGTATATGGATGATTTATTCATTACTGGAGCCGAGGATCTCATAATTGAGTGCAAGCTAGGACTTGCATCAGAGTTTGAGATGAGTGATATCGGATTGATGCACTACTTTATGGGTATGGAGGTATGGCAGGAGGAGGGTCACATATTTCTCGAGCAGGGGAAGTATGCAGCAAATATTTTGAGCAGATTTCAGATGGAGGACTGTAGACCCATGTCTACACCTATGATCACCAACTGGAAGAAGCTTAGTGCTTCAGATAGCCAATTGGTGGATGCCAAAGTATACAGGCAGTTGATCGGTTCACTTATGTATCTGGTTAACACCAGACCAGATATATGTATTGCCGTGAACACACTCAGCCAGTACATGGTTGAGCCGAGGACTGTTCACATGGTTGGGGAAAAACACGTCTTGAGATATGTGCTGGGATAGTGGACTATGGCCTAGACTATGTCAGGGGAGATGGAGTTAGTTTGGTTGGCTACACAGATTCAGATTGGGCAAGATGTGTTGCTGACAGGAAAAGCAGCTCAGGGTGTTGCTTCAGTTTGGGGTCAGGACTTGTTTCCTGGTTTAGCCAAAAGTAGAATTTAGTTGCTTTGAGTTCAGCCGAGGCAGAGTATATGGCGGCTAGTCAGGCCAGTTGTGAGGCCATTTGGCTTCGTAAGATGCTGGTTGGTTTATTCGGTTAGGAGATGTCTCCGACTGTCATTCACTGTGATAATCAGAGTTGCATAAAACTCTTTGAGAATCCAGTGTTTCATGACCAGTCGAAGAATATTGAGATCAGGTACCACTTCATTCGTGACTGGGTTCAGAGAGGGGCAGTTCAATTGTAGTATATATCTACAGATGACCAGGTAGCAGATATTCTCGCCAAGGTCCTGCCACAGGGCAAGCATGTCTATTTCAGAGACAAGATGGGCTTGGTGAGGAACACCTTCCTCGATAAGAGGGAGTGTTGATTTTTTTACCTTAAGAGGTGTTCCCCATGTGCTTATGACCTCCTTAGCACATGAGGGAAGGAATTTACACTTTGTACCTTGTACTTTTGTCTAATTTCACTTTGACTTTGGATAAAGTGAAATTTAGTCATTTTGGCCTAAAATAACTATTAATTCACAAAAGGGTGAATTAGAGACATAAAGTTTACTTAGGAAACTTAACCCAAAGTGGGTTTGTGATTTAGATATTCATGGGGAGATCTCAACCATCGATTAGATGGGAGATGAGATGATCTCCACCCTTGAATATCTAGGTTTCCTTTTGCTAGTCAAAGAGGGGCGCAAAGGGTGAAGGAGGGGCAGATTCTTCATTTGGTCTTTTGCTTGTTGAGAGAGGAGCTCCTGGAGGATGGAGATGAGGTCAGTTTTGTGAGGATGCTTGAGGGAGGTCGCTTGCTTTCATTCATGGAGGCTTGGAGCTACTTGCCTTGATTATTTACTGGAGCTATTCTACTTCTGAGAGGGGAGCATTAGCTGTGGAGGTTGATTCGTACCTGGTGGGATATATAGCCATCAGTTTGCAGTGAGATCAGTTTCAGAGGGAGGCCATCTACTAGAGCTTCATTCCTGTGGAGGGGTTTTCATATCTAAGCTCACAGTTGGCAGTTGGAGCAGATTAAGTGGTTATGGCAGTTTGCATGAGGGACACACCATTCTGGGGCGCAGCTGTTGATTTAGAGCTTGTATATCAGCTCAGTTGGAGTTGCTATTGTATCAGGTTCTTTCAAATATTGTGTTTATTATAACCCTTCTTCTACTTTCCTCATATATACACACATATTCCAAACTGGTTTTCCCAGGGGGGGTTTTATCCAGGGTCATGTTGACCAAAAATACCTATGTCTACAAATGCATGATTTAGTTTCTTAGATATGTTCATATTCAGTAGTACACGATGTTTAGGTGTTTTATGTTTATTTTGAGATGCATGTACTAATTTCTGGTGACAAAAACGACATGCTAGAGCACCCAAAATAGAGAACATAACTGCAACAAATCAACAAAATACTTTTGGTCTGTTGGATGTTATAAAACAACAGAAAACAAATTAACTTACAGTTGAAAATTAGAGCCTTTCTTTGGTCAAAGACAGACCAAGAAGGCAAGCTGATAGGACCTGGAATTTTCACAGATTCATCATGTGACAGGGAAGACAAATGCCTATGAGATGTGGGAGTCCTTGATGAAGTTATATCAAAGTACAAATGAGAACCAGAAGATGGTTTTGTGAGAGAAACTGAAAAGCATTAGAATGACCAAGGCTGAAAATGTGGTCACGTATCTTACCAGGTTGACACAGGTAAGAGATGAACTTGGCGTTATTGGGGAGGCCATTGTTGACAATGAACTTGTGAGGAAAACATTGACTGGGGTGACCAAAAAATGGGTTGTTTTTGTTGAGGGCATTGTGGCTAGGGAGAATCTTCCCAAGTGGGAACGTCTTTGATATGACTTGTTCGAGAGGAAACCCGGAGAGGTTATGTGCATGGAAGTTCATCTACTGGTAACGATGAGGAGAATGTGGCTCTTGCTTCTAACAACAAGAAGAAGTTCAAAAAGGGTCCCAAGGGAGGAAACAAACCGAAGAGTGAAGGCAAGAAGGACATGATCAAATTCAATTGCTTTGCATGTCACAAGTTTGGGCACTATGCAGGACAATGTCCTAATTAGAAGAAGAAGAAGACATCAGCTTCAGTAGAGGTGGAGGATTTTTCCACCAGGTTCGACAAGGAGTTTTCCTTAGTGGTGTGTCTTTCCACTAGAGCCACACATTCCAGTGTTTGGTATATTGATAGTGGTGCCTCCCGTCATATGACAGGTGTTCGTGAGCATTTGACAGATTTACATAGATTGGTGATCTTGAGGTAGTGCTTGGAGATGACCAGGTGGTCAAGGCAGTTGGTAGTGGGACAATATCATTTCAGAGGGAGTCTCAACCTCCCATGTTGTTGAGAGATGTCTTATATGTTCTTGGCTTGAAGAAGAACTTGATTTTAGTTTCTACTATTGAGGAGAGGGGATATGAGGTGTTGTTATGTGATGGAGAGATGCTCCTATTTCCAAAGGAGTCCAGTATCACTTCGGCCAAAGTGATTGGGACTCGACATGAGAAGTTGTACAAGCTTATGTTTCATCCAACTAGTGCATTGTATCATACTACTAGTAGCAGTGATCTTTGTGAGCTATGGCATATGAGGATGGCCCATTTGCATCATAGGGATCTGAGGATGCTGAGGGAGATTGTGACTGGAGTGCCAGAGTTCAATATAGAGCACCAGGAGTTGTGCAAGGGGTGTGCTTTGGGAAAGTACACCAAGACTGCTTTTCCAAGCAGTGACAATAGAGCAACATGTATACTTGATCTGATTCATTCTGACGTATGTGGTCCTATGTCTTCTGCATATTTGAGTGGTTGTTTATACTATGTCATATTCATTGATGACTTCTCTCATAAGTCTTGGATTTTCTTCATGAAGACCAAAGGACATGTGTTCAATCAGTTCCAAGAGTTAAAAGCTCTTGTGGAGAACCAGACTGGGAAGAAAATCATAGTACCGAGGATAGATAATGGGGGTGAGTATACTTCCAATGATTTTAATGACTTATGTGCAGGAGAGGGTATCAAGAGGGAGTTGAATGTTCCTTACAACCCACATCAGAATGGGGTTGTAGAGAGGAAGAACATGGCCATAGTTGGGGCTACGAGAGCCATGTTGCATGATCAGGGGTTGCCACTCTTTCTTTGGGCTGAGGCATGTTACACTGTAGTTTATCTGCAGAACAAGAGTCTAGATAGAGCATTGGGGGATAAGACTCGTGAGGAGGATTTATCTGGGAAGAAGCATGAGGTTGGGCACTTTAGGATTTTTGGGTGCCTTACATATTCACATGTCCCTTCTGAGAAGAGGAGAAAGCTAGAGCCCATGACAGAAAATGGGATTTTTTATGGGTATAGCGACACTTCAATGGATTTCTGCATATACATCCCTTCCTTGAGGAAGAAATTTTTGAGAAGGGATGTGAGATTTGAAAAGGATAGAGCCTTTAGGAAGTCACGAGGGACTAAGAGGGGTGAGCAGTCATAACCTCAGATTCAGGTGATTCCACAACATACTTCAGTGACATAGAGTTTAGGTCCACTAGCTTTAGTAACGACTGGTCCACATGTTACAGGGACACAGATGTCAGGATCACGGGTTACTGGTCCACAGGTTTTAGGATCGAGTGCTCCAGTTTCTACTTCAAGTTCACAATCTTCAGGTGATGGGGTTGAGCAGGGGGAGTCCCCTCCACGAGACACTACTTCAGAGAGGAGGAATCCCAAGTGGCTTCGGGACACTTAGAGGGAGGCACACAAATATGTGGGGAATCCCAGGCAGGCTGTGAGGGAGAGTAAACCTCCTGAGAGATTTTGCAGCTACATTGCGATGGTGAGAAACATCAGGGAGTCTGAGCCTTCCACTTTTGAGGAGGCTGTTAGTAGACAGGTTTGGAGAGATGCCATGATGGAAGAGTATAGTTCCATTATGAAGAATGATGTTTGAGAGATTGTTCCAAGACCTGAGGTGAAGTCAGTGGTGACTTCTAGGTGGCTCTACAAACTCAATTATGTTGCAGATGGCAGCATTGAGAAGTACAAAGCTCGTTTTGTGGCTCGAAGATTCTCACAGGTTGAGGGAGTTGACTATGATGAGACCTTTGCTCTGGTTGCTAGATATACCTTGATTAGGGCAGTGATCTCTATT
Source organism: Picea engelmannii (assembly GCA_009831015.1). Lineage (NCBI taxonomy): Eukaryota > Viridiplantae > Streptophyta > Pinopsida > Pinales > Pinaceae > Picea > Picea engelmannii. The sequence goes on from ML778028.1 coordinate 1,481,598, forward strand.
GCAGCAGAGATGGGTTGGAAGATCCATCAGATGGATGTTAAGACCGCATTTTTGAATGGTCTCGTACAGGAGGAGGTGTACATTGAGCAACCATTGGGATTTTTGAGGTGCATGGGAGAGAGTCTCATGTATGCAGACTGAAGAAGGCATTGTATTGGCTGAAACAAGCTCCCAGAGCTTGGTATTCTATGATTGATGCCTACTTGCAGCAGTTGGGCTTCGAGAAGAGTGAGGCAGATCCAAAATTGTACTTAATTGTGGTTGGAGAGGATCATCTCATACTCTTGATATATGTTGATGATATTTTCATTACAGGGGTTGAGAGACTCATTACTAGATGCAAGGAAAGCCTTGCTTCAGAGTTCGAGATGACAAATATTGGACTGATGCATTATTTTTTGGGGTTGGAGGTTTGGCGGGAACCTGGACACATCTTTCTGGGATAGGGGAAGTATATAGCTGCTAGTTAAGCCAGTTGTGAGGCCATTTGGCTTCGCAAGTTGTTGGTGGGATTATTTGGTGTGCAGTTGAGACCCACTATGATTCACTGTGACCATCGTAGTTGTATCAAACTCTCTGAGAATCCAGTTTTTCACGACAGGTATAAGCACATTGAGATTTGATATCACTTCATCCTGGATTATGTTAAGAGAGGAGTAGTGGAGCTACAATACATATCTACAGATGAGCAGGTTGCAGACATACTCACTAAATCTTTGGGCAAATGCAAGTTTGTATTCTTCAGGGACAAGCATGGAGTGGTGAGTAACACCTTCCTCGGTAAGAGGGAGTGTTAAAATAATTAAAAAGTACCTAGCCAAGTGTTTCTCATCACCTATGCACCTAGGGGGTGGGAAAATGCCTAATGTGGACCCTAGTCATTTAATTAGTGAGATATAAATTAAAAGTGACTTTATGACATAAGTGAAGGGGGTGAGTGAATGGACATTAAATCTTAACCACTCATCTAATCCAATCTCAATCGTTGGATTAAGGGACCCTTCACATTCCCTCATTGAGTCAATTAGAGTATGGAGGCACCTCACTTTCTTTTGTTGAGAAAACTTTTGAGAGCGCTGAAAAGAGAGAAGTCGAGCATATGCCGAGAAGCAAATTTATGAAGGTGGCACGCAATCCAAGACACCAAGCTACAACACATATTTCGAGGTGAACGTACAGTGCACTTATTGAGACGTACAGTACGAATTTTTGGAGGTCGTACTGATGGTTTATGGCACATATTTCAAGGTGAAGGTACAGTGCATTTATTGGGTTGTATCGTATAGATTTATGAAGGTCGTACTACTATTTTCTTGCACAAAAATCGAGGAGTGACTGTTGTGTAGTTTTCTGGAAAGTTGGCACGCTTTCCTAGGCAGTCGTATAGTCATTTATTGAACAAAATTTGGGCTGTTGTTTTTGGGATGAATTTCAAGGGTATCCATACAACAAGAAGGGCATGAAAATCGAGGAGTTGACCTATGCACATGTATAGGAAATTCGGGCACAAATTTCGAGGAGTTTGACTTAGATTTTGAAGTGGAAACTTGGCACGGTTTCTGAGATAAGTTTGTATTCAATTTCTGAAATTAATGATTGTTGTAAAAGACATTTTCTCTGAGGTCTGAAATAATAAAAATCCCTCTCTCACTGGTTTTCCCCTTGTGGGTTTTTTCAGGGTCATTGTTAGACCAAAAATCTCTGTGAATTTAATTTTCTAAATATGGTGTTGTTGATATAAATTTATTTTTGCAATAAATGTTGTTCAAAATCCTCGTGTTTCAATTCTGAAATTTTGTTTATATGCTGAGTATTTATGGTTGTCATAAAATTGGGTTTTGGGCATTAAACATTGTGAAAAATCAGCGAGACTTGAAACTGGGTGGGGTCTGAAAATTTTACACTTTGTGGGTTATGATGTTTAGTTCTGGAAATATCATTCGAAGGCAAGTGGAAAGGTATCATGTATACCATATGGTCGACAGGTTCCATGGCACATGGTTGATATGTCATAAGAATGCCATATGGTAAATGTATGAAGGATGTGACATAGTTGGAAGGTGGTAGATAATGTATACATACATGCGATATAGCTAATGGACGAGTCATCAACATAAACAAGTCTAATGGGTAATGTGACATATGGATAAGGTAAGATGTAAGTAAAAAGGAAATATAATATATATTGTGAAGATAAAGGTAAGAAATATTTAGGAATACAAAAATGCCAAATATTTTCACAATGGTTTAATGGTAGAATAAGAAGATGAAGGTAAAACAACAAGCATAAGGTTGTTGCGAAACGACATTCCTTTGTTCTCGATAAATTAAAAAGAATTTAAAAACATATTTACCTTTGAATCATTCAATTGTTAAACTTACATATATTTGCTTGGTCTGAGAAGTTATGTAAAAATATTTTGAAGCAGAAAAGGTCACTGTAACACAATGACTCTGCAACTTTTGTTGTTGGATATGGCACATGTAGCAGGATCTTTATTGATCATGGAGGCATATGTTTCTTTACAATCCTTTGGATTGAGAAATGAAGACCTATCACTGTTAAAACCTTGCTCAAAGAAATATCAAAACACACTTACAGGCCTTTCAGTACCTCCTATATAGTTCATGTACCAAAGTAGACAACTTCTTCGAAATTGAACTAATATTGCTAGCTAAAGGAAACTGGAGTTGATGACATCAATGTTAATGTTGATACATAGTTAGAAGTGTTATTCTAGGCAAGGATAAATGAAATTCAACATTTATACATGCTGTAAAACTTGAAAACTTAGGAAATATGAACTTATTTATGCTGGAAATACTAAAGCCAAACTGGAACCAAATGATGATAACTTGAGTGTCGGTGGTTGATTTGGCCACCCAAGTACATCTGCAACTGAAAGCAAATAGGATTGTGGAGTGAGAGAAAAATAACTGCAACGGGAACACTGAAGCAAGGAGGTGGGGGGCCAAAATGGGACAATGCCTCAAGCTCTGTAACGAGGAAGAGATCTGATTCGTTAACAAAGGACCTGTTAAAGAAAGAGATAACCTCCTCTTTTTTAGGCAATTGACATGTTCTAGCTACCTCACATCCTATTCCCCTTTTATTCACACATTGCAAATTGTTTTCAAAACCACGAACCACGTATTCTTCACTGAAACCCAAATCCTGACACAATTATATCTATGTGAATGAATTTGTTGAACTTGAACATAAAAAGAAACCATTGGATTACCAACCAATGATGAGTGTTGTTAACCAATGCAAGACTACTCACCATTAATACCAATGAGTGTCGAGGTGCCTTGGTACATCTTGCGAGGTATGAATGGATGAGTTGAAGCCGAGTCACTTGCAAGATCTGAAAAACAAGGAGCATTAATGAACCCCCATTGCCTTCAGCGAGAGAAATTTCCATTAATGGATGCAAGCTTCCAGGTACCATGAAAATTCTCTAGCTATGACCCCAGATAATGTGTTGGAGTCGATGGGGCAAAGTTTGTTAGAAGGAGGGCCTTAGTGAATCCCCCATCATCTAACATGAGAACAAACAAAATGATCTGAAGAATAGAAGGTAGAGTCAACAACTGTATGTCGAATTTTATTATGGGCTTTCCCACCAGCAACCTGGTTTGCAAGCAAGTCCATGTCTAGCTACACCAACAAGCTGATTTTCATAACTAGACTGGTTTTTATCTTTACTTTTTTTTTAATTGGTTTTTATTGGTTTTTTTAATTTTTCTTTTTTTTACATATATGTATATACACACCTAGAAATTTGGAAGAAAAACTCAAGGAGAGGTTAGAGAGGGGGAGAGAAAACCCCTATTCACGACCTCCATCTTTGATTTTTGTTGACGCCCAAAAGTGCAACATAAAGTTTGTGCCTGCAAATGAGTTGCAATGCATTATTACTTATATATATATATATATATATATATATATATATATATATTTATAAATAATACAAAATAGGTGGGACCCCTTTGGAAAAATAATAAGAGAAATGGCTCCTCTTGTTGCACTCATGATTACCATTCAAGGAGGATTTCACCGTTCGAGAATAAAGGGGAGAAATCCTAACCTTGTTCCATGTGCAATTAATGGATGTTGGGTGTGTTAGCAATTTGATTTTAAATGGAGAAAATGTTTATTTCATTAGACATTTTAGTTTATTCTTGCTACACCTAGACTTTGATATATTACTCAAACTCCAAGTACAAGCCACATGCAAACTTATGGTATATTTGTTATATATATGGACAATTAATTATTATGTGGAATGGTAATCCTCCACTAGCAAGGTATGTGGGACATGTTTATTTTAGTGCTAAGTGTTGATGGGCATATAATAGTTATGAAATCCATGTGGGAAATCGATTCGATTTTGAAATTGGAAATGATATGTTATGTTTGTAGCAATTGGATATATGATGGTTGATATTACAAGGTTTTGGAAGTTGAGTGCGCTCCATAGTTGGTTGTGGTTGATGGCATTTAATGTGGAAAATAAGAAGCAACGTGCATTTATTGCACATCATTCTTACCTTACCTCGAAGATACCACCTTCACTATACTCCTCGTGCTTGTTTTGGTTTCTCTGGTTAGTAGCGCCTCCATTGTGCTCGTCCTTTGGCGAAAAAATAATTGTGCATTGTTAATTTTCTAGAATTATTCTTATAGGTATGGTCTCTTACCTCTTCATTCATGGATTGTTAGCTCTGCTCCAGATAAAATCATCTTGATGGCTCTTAGAGTTTGCATGCAGAATGTGTTTGTTTTCCAAAGTTTATAGTGGATTGATTGTGGGAATTCTGGCTGTGTAAAATACATTCTATTTGAATTTCTTCCTTTTGGAATTTAAGTGTTTCAAACTGGAAATATTGTTCGGCATTCTATCTTGTTTGAAGTATATGGTTGTATTGCGCCTGGAACGAATGTTGGTCTTACTATCGTATGACTGTTGGCAAATGTCTTATGGTGACTACGTTTGGTTTCACTCATTTCTTGTGATTAAATTTTAAAGGGTTTTTCTCTATAAAAGAAAGGGAACATTCAGGTTTCATGACTATTGTATAGTGCCCTAACCCCATACCCAGACCTTAGAAGATTTGCAACTCTTTCGTATTATCATTCCACTGTTTGAAAAGTTATGGAGACTTGTGTATTTTGTCTTGCGGTTACTTTGGGAGGTTTGTGGAAAAGTTGGTGATGGGAAGTAATTGTTTTTGTTTTGCTTCCAGCCCACATTTCAAATCTTACGCCCATATGTCTGCTCCAGGCCTTGTTTTCCCATCCAATATGTGGGCAAGTAATAAATTTGGACTCAGGTTTGAACTTTCGTTTATGGTCTTGACCCAACAGTGGGAAATATTGGTTAGACCCACAAAATCATGGCTTGTTTGTTATTTATCTATGAGGAAATTTGGTCAATTTTTGAAGTTAGTATGGATTTGAGGAAACAATGACAACCATGTTCGCATTGGGGTTCCGAACCTAGTTTGTTTCTGCAGCTGTTATTTGAGGTTGTGGTGTAAATTGTATATGATAAAAGGTCGATGGCTTTATGTTTCTTTTCTTAGCCTCTCATGCTAACTTGAGGCAATCTGGTTATGATTATATTGAGTTCAAAATGGATTTGTAGACAGACTCCTATAGAACGTTTTGCTAGTTTAAATGGACATCTATGGTTAAAAGAAAAAAAAAGAAAAGAAAAATGAAACTTGTAAAGTTTGACAACCCTGAAATTTCCTTTGAGTTTTATATTGAGCACTTTCAAAGTTGCCATGTCGTGGATTTTAAATGTTACAAAGAAATGTTGTTGGCATAAAAAAAATTTGGTGGGTGTAGTTTTGTCATGTTAGTTTGGAAATAATTGGCATGGTAAACAATGGATATCCAAAAAATTTTGGCAAATGATGGCCATGTCGATTTTAAAATCAACGGATGTTATTTCATGTAATAGAACAATAATCGTCTCATTCTCGTTCATTATCTCATTTTCCACTCATTATATGCCCACCATCTTCCCAATAACATTTAGTTTATCCCCTCTTCTCTTATTATGAATTTCATTTTTAAGAAGAAAGGATTGGACGGTGACTTGAATCAGAAGTTATGATATGGAGACATTGTTTTTGTAATGGAAAGACTCTCCATTTTGCTTGAACATTATCCATTTGTTGGTTCCCATCCATGCTACCATTTTTCATCCATTACAAATCCCCCCATCTTCCCAATGACCCAGTAACTCCCTGTTCAATTGCAATTGATTATTGAATTCGATATGTGGTGAGTTGTATCAATGGATGGATTGCATATGCTTATATTGTGAATGATAAAGCCAACCTTTTGATTTTATTTAGCTAGAGTATTGATGTATGGATTGATAAAAGTTTTCATATTCTGATTGGAATATTGTTTCAGGATGAGTTTTTATAGCAGGGGCATCAATGGCAGAGGTGCAAACAGAGGTAGAGCAAATAATTGGCAAAGAGGCCATAGAAGGCCACGATTTTCAATACATTTTGGCGTTGATCCGCAAGAACTGAATCAACTTTTCCAAACTAGATTCTTCAATTTAATTGACCAAGGGATTCTGCAACTTAGACCTGAGAGGCCTCCTTTCCAGCCTCATAAAAAATTCTCTGGTGTCTATGTCCCCCCTCATGTTTCTATGCAGCCAAAGCAACCTATCAATAATGGTTGGCAAGAAATTGTCCATCAACTCGATGTCCATCATCATGGTTGGCCTAGAGTATCATTACCATTGCCCCCTCCTCCACCACCATTCAACCCAAACGCCCAAGTTGATCATGTTGCCTCACCAGTTCATTCCTCTCATGCAAGAAATAGACTCAAAAATGCCATTCCCAAGCCTGAAATAGATAAAGGAAAAGGAGTGGCCAATCCTTCCAAGTCTTCCAAAGACTCCTCGGAATAAGTGTCCTCTCATCTCCACCTTAAAGATAGTTGTTCCCATGTCATCAATGAAATTCATCCCCAAGCTTCGAATCAATCGCAGGTTGTTGCATAAGATACATCAGCAAAAGGATCAAAGGAAGGCAACAGTGAAAAGAGGCAGACCGCCTCTCACAACAAATATGGGTTTTAATGCTTTTTAATGTTATTTTTTTTAGGATAGATTTTATTGGTATGATGACATAATGTTTTGGACAACAAAGATATATTTAGACATAATGTTTTGGACAACATGGATATAATTCTATTTTTGGGCAATAATCATGTTTTATTTTGATACTAAATATTTGACTACATATATGAGGATGGGAGTTACAAGGCGAATATTTGAGTACTTTTTTGGGTGTTATGTTTCATATTTTGATGATCATTAAAGAAATGAAAGGTTGAGTAAGAAGGGGTCCCACCTATTTAGTTATTATTTAAATAGAACCTTATTTATTTATTATTATTATTTTGTCTCAACTTATTAGTTAAGCTAACTAAGCTTAACAAAAGCAAGGTAGTTGAACTACCATAACTTATTAGAAAGAGAATAAAAGCTCAATCAAAGGAAGAGACAAAAGGAGGAGAAGACAATAGAGAGAAGAAGGAACTTGTGATAGAAGGTCTGCTCTATACTTGTGAGATTATTTGTTTCTTCATTTATTCTGAGTTTACCAGAAAGTTAAACCATCTTGATGACAACATGGTCTTATTGAAGGCAGCGTGATTCAAAATTGAATCATATCTTTCAACAGCTTGTTTCTAAAGGTGTAAGATCTATCTTAGGCAGTTTGTGTATCATTGTTTGGTTGTGGATTAAGTTTCATGATTGGGACTTCTCGGACGAACTTATGAACATAAGGATTATGATTATGTGAGTTCGCAAGTCCACGAAGATGGAAAAATGGCTAAGTTTTGGGACATCTCTGACAGACTTGTGAAAATAAGGATTATGAGTCTGTGAGTCCGCAAGTCCACGAAGATGGAAAAATGGCTAAGTGTTGGGACTTCTGGGACAGACTTATGAAAAGAAGGATCATGAGTCAGTGAGTCTGCAAGTTTGCGAAGATGGAAAAATGGCTAAGTATTGGGACTTCTCGGACAGACTTATGAAAAGAAGGATTATGAGTCTGTGAGTCCGCAAGTCCGCAAAGATGGATAACAATGGCCAACTGTTGGGAATTCTTGGACATACTTATGAAAAGAAGGATTATGAGTCTGTGAGTCCACAAGTCCGTGAAGATGGAAAAATTTCTAAGTGTTTGGACCCTTCGAACAGACTCATGAAAGGGAAAATTATGCTTTCGTGAGTCTGTGATTCCGCGAGTCTGTGAGTCTGCATAGCTGGAAAAATAATCTAAGTGTTGAGACCCTTTAGACAAACTTATGAAAGGGATATTTATGCTTTCATGAGTCCACAAGTCCGTGAGTCTGCATAGATGGAAAAATATTCTAAGTGTTGAGACTTTTTGGATGGACTCATGAAAGAAAGATCTATGATACATTACTGGAACAAAATTGTACATAATTTCATGGATCTTTTTAAATTATTTTAGCCTAACAAATTTTGTTGGTTGCACATTTTGCAGAGTTAACAACATTTATACCAGAACACGATCACCACAAAAGTTCAAAATCATGGAAGATGCACAGGGGGCTTAATACCATGAAGATGAGATCAGAGGGAAGTATGTCAATATGGGTAACAAAGGTACAAATTCAAATGGAAATGGAGAAGGTAAGAAAGAAAGCATGAACTTGGTAGAGACTATAAAAAGTTTGTAAAAGGATGTCCAGATTTATAAAGTTGATAATCAGAGGCTTATGAAAGCCAAGGTGCAACAAGAAGGATTCAACATCAAGTTAATCCAAAGCTTGGACAGAATAGCGAACAAGATGGGCAAGGAGAATGTTTCAAGCAGATCAGGGAGTCACATGTCTCATAATGAGAGGAGAAGAACAAGAAGTGTTGGCGGGCATCACCATCATTCCCCAAGGCATTCAACTAAGACAATACATTGTAATTCAAGTCCATCCCCTCTCATGAAGCATAAGAAAAGGTATGGGGTGGATGAGCTACAAGGGGAAATGAACAAAATTAAGCATCCTACATTTGATGGTGAGCACAAGAAGGATGAGGATGCAAAGACATGGTTGCTAGGCATGAGGAAGTATTTCCAGTTGCATAATTACTCTTCACAAGCAGAAGGAAGAATTGACATCTATCATCTCAAAGGAAAAGCATCAATGTGGTGGGATCAATTTGTGCAGGTGCAACACATTGATGAGAATAAGGTCACTTGGAGGGAATTCAAGAGGTATTTCCAAAGAAAATACTTGACTATGCGATACTATGATAAGAAAATGAAGGAGTTCTTTGAACTCAAGCTTGGGAATATGACCATGGATGAATATGAAAGGAGTTTTTTAGAGTTGTTGAAGTATGTTTCTTTCATCAAGGATGAGAAAGTTAAGATTCAAAGGTATTTTAGTGGGTTGTCATCAATTATCAGTGATAAGATTCAGTATGATGATCCCAAGACACTAGAGGAAACCATAAGAAGGGTTAAATGCCTTTATGATCAACTTAAGGAGGAGCAACTTACCAGAAATCTTAGGAAGACAATAATAAAAGCAATATGGAACAGAGGAAAAAGGGAACCAAGCCACCCTTCTTCATAAATAATTCTTAGGGACAACTAGCTTCTAAAGAACTGAGAATGATCAAAACATTGGGGCAAAGACTAAGGCAGCCACCTATCCAATGTTGGGGTTGTAGGGGAGATCATATGTACCGAGATTGCCCTCACAAAGATGAAACGGTGAGGACTGTTCACAATGTACAACAAGCTGATACAATGGAGGACATGGGAAGAAATGTACCTAGTATCTATGCAGCCTTGGATAACAAGCAAGTTGAATTTCAGTTATATATGATTGAAGTGGAAGGTAAGATCAACAACCAAACCATTGCTATTTTAATTGATTCAGGAGCTAGTCACATTTATCTAAATCCTAAGATGGTAGAAAGATTTCATTTTCCAAAAAACAAGCTTGGAACATCTTGGTCGGTGCAGCTGGATACAAGAGCTAAAAGAAAAATTAATGAGATGGTTAAGGCATGTCTAATGGACATGAATGGATTGAGCACCAAGGATGATTTGAACATCATACCTTTAGGTTCCTATGACTACCTAATTGGTATGGATTGGTTGGACCAACATCATGTTGTCCTAGACTGTTATAATAAATCATTTACTTGCTTGGATGAGAAAGGGAATTTAAGGACAGTACAGGGAATTCCCAGGGCATAAACCGTCGGAGAAATTTCAACCTTATAGTTGAAGAAGAGTTACAGGAAAGGGTGTCAAATATTTGCAGCACATATGGAAGAGACACCTAAAGAAAAGATTCCAAATATTGAAGATTATGCAGTTCTAAAAGAGTCTGGAGATGTATTTAAGGAAATACTAGGATTTCCACCCAAGAGAGATATTGAATTCTCCATCAATCTAATGCCCAGAGCAGCTCCAATATCTAAGACCCCTTATAGGATGAGTACAACAAAACTGAAGGAATTGCAAATGAAACTGGAAGAGCTTGTGAAGAAGGGATATATATGCCCAAGTGTGTCACCTTGGGGGCACCCAATACTATTTGTGAAGAAAAAGGATGGAACATTAAGACTTTGCATTGACTTCAGGCAGTTGAACAAGGTAACCGTGAAGAACAAGTACCCTTTACCAAGGATAGATGACCCTTTTGATCAAGTCAAAGATGCAAAAATATTCTCCAAGATTGATCTCAATTCAGGCTATCATCAGGTAATAATTAGAGAAGAAGACATCAACAAGATTGCCTTCAGAACAAGGTATCGTCATTATGAGTTCACCATGGTTCCATTTGGTTTATCAAATGCACCAATTGTCTTTATGTGTTTAATGAATGGAATTTTCAGGGTTTACTTAGATAAGTTTGTCATTGTATTTTTGGATGACATTCTTATATATTCTAAGTCAGAAGAAGAGCATGAGCAACAGTTGAGTATGGTATTACAGGTATTGAGGGAGCGTAAGTTGTATGCCAAATTGAGCAAGTGCTCATTCTATTAGAAGGAAATTCATTATTTGGGCCATATCATTTCATAGGAAGGGATAGTAGTGGATCTAGAAAAGATAAGGGCCATTGAAGGATGGCCAACACCAAGGAATGTCTCATAGGTGAGGATGGGCCTTGCAGGATACTATAGGAGATTTATTGAAGGATTTTTAAAGATTGCACACCCAATCACTTCCTTGCAAAAGAAAGGTGTGAAGTTTGAGTGAACATTGGATTGTGAAAGGAGTTTCCAACACTTGAAGCATTTATTAACAAGTGATCCAATACTAATGATTGTTGATCCAAATGAAGACTTAATTGTATGTATTGATGCTTGTAAATATGGGCTTCGAGGAGTTCTTAGTTAGAATGAGTATGCAGTGTGTTATGAATCAAGGAAATTAAATGAGCATGGAAGGCATTATGCTACTCATGATTTGGAATCAACAACTATAGTGCATGCCTTGAAAATGTGGAGGTGCTACCTCATGGGGAAAATATTTGAGTTGATAACAGACCATAGTGGTATGAAATATTTATTTGGACAACCAACTCTAAATGCTAGGCAAAGCAGGTGGTTAGAATTCCTCAGTGAATACGACTTTGATATAAAGAATATCAAATGGAAAAAGAGCAAGGTGGCAGATGCACTCAGCATAATGGTGCATGAGATGCATGCTACATCCATTAGCATGTACCAATCAGATTTGAAATACAGAATTTTAAATGCTGCAAATTCAGATTTGCAACACATGGACATAAGGGCAAAATTACAACAAGGTATTTTGCAGCAGAAAAGTGAAGAATACAAGTTGGAAAAGGATGGCATTTTCATGTATAGCGGCATAATTTATGTGCCAAATTCTCAAGAATTGAAAAATATGATTTTAAAATAAATGCATAATATGCCTTATGTTGGACACCCAGGTTACCAGAAAATTATTGCAACTGTCAAGAGCCAATATTATTGGCTAGGGATGAAGAAAGATGTTGTGGATTTTATTGCCAAGTGTTTGGAATGTCAAAAATTCAAGGCTGAGAATAGACACCCAGTTGGTCTGACACAGTCGTTACCCATTCCTGAGTGGAAATGGGAAGTTGTAACAATGGATTTCATCACCAAGCTGCCCAGAAAAAAAACCAAGCAACATGATTCCATTATGGTGGCAGTGGACAAGCTTACTAAAGTTGCCCACTTAATTCCAGTAAAGCTCACTCACAAGGCAATCAACATTGTTGATATTTATATGAGGGAAATTGCTCAACTACATGGTATACCCAAGACCATTGTGACTGACGGAGATCCAAAATTCACATCAAATTTTTGGAAGGGATTATTCAAAGAATTTGGGACCAACATGAATTTTAACACAACCTATCATCCAGAATTAAATGGGCAAAGAAAGAGAGTAAATCAAGTGATTGAAGATATGTTGAGGATGTATGTAATGGATAAACCATCCAAATGGGATGATTACTTGCATTTGGTGGAATTTGCTTATAACAATGGGTATCAAGCATCCCTAAAGATGAGCCCATTCAAAGCTTTGTATGGCAGAAAGTGCAACACACCGGTAAGTTGGGACAACCCCACAAACATAATAGTAGTTGGGTCGGAATTACTCAGGGAAATAGAAGAGAAAATGATGAAAATAAAACAAAATTTAAAGGTTTTCCAATACCGACAGAAAATCTATGTTGATAAGGGTAGAACCCACAAAGAATTTAAAGTGTGTGACCATGTGTTCTTAAAAGTAAAGGCCAAGAGAATTTCCCCGAGGTTGGGAAATTGTTCAAAGCTAGCAGCTCGTTATTGTGGGCCATTTGAAATCATGGAAAGGATTGGGCCTGTGACATACATGCTTGCCTTTCCTGCATCAATGTGTATTCATAATGTATTCCATGTATAATTGCTTAAAAAGTACATACATAATGCTAATAATGTCATTGATTGGAATGTGATTCAGGTGGAGCAAGAAGGCAAATTTCAAGTGCATCCGATGTGCATATTGGACCGGAAGATCAAGTAGCTCCAGAATCGAGCCATAGGGTTAGTAAAGGTCCAATGGACCTGGTACGGTCCTGAGGATGCAACTTGGGAGTATGAAGACACTATGCGAATAGAGTACCCACTTCTTTTTGAAAAATTTTAAAGTTTTGATTGTATATGTGTATAGAATGCACTGAGGACAATGCATAAATAAGGGGGATAGGAATGTAATACCCATAGGCCAAACCCCAACTGTACATATAAATGTAAATAAATATATAGGGTGGTGAGCCAAGTTATTTTGGTCCAGAAGTGCCTGTGTGGTTATTAGGATGGAGATCCATATGTTAAATGGCCAGTGAGCCATCATTGTAATGTGTGAGCACATGCTAACATTAATGAAAACACATCACTACTGCAGACCAACCGCGTAAAAGAGTATGGGGGGATAAGAGCTAGGAAAAGGGGGATAATCTAGGGAGCTTAAGCCCAAAGGAATATTATATTAATATTCCCTTAATATTCCTTAAAGTACCATGCATGGATATGCATTGTATCCTAAGTTCTAAGCAGGGGAGACAAGTGGGGGTCAAGTGGGCCCAAGGTAGTTTCCAACATGACAAGTGTCAAGTTGAGAACATGCATACATATAGTTAGACTTAATCCATTTCCGGGGAGAGGATCATTTTCCTTCACAGAGACAGTTGTGATTCGTACCCTATGGTACTGGACTGTAATAGGGAACATGTACCTGTATTGGTTAGCTTAGAAGCTAAATTGAAAAAGTAGGTTGTCATGCTTGTAGGATTGAAGAAGCGGGTTGTCAGGACCGTAGGATTGAAGAGGCGGGTTTTCAATCCCATGGGCGTTCTCTCTAGGTGAGAGAATTGCTGGGAATTGATTTCCTAAGGTGACAAATTGCAGATACACACCCAGAGACTTCCTATTCGGCCTGTTGTTGAAGCCTCGGAAGGGAAGTGTAGAAACCGAAGGATTGTTGAAAAGAGAAGGGGCACACTTCGTGGGGTGGGATAGGCATGTGGGGAATGAGGGACTATAGGTTGTTAGTTTGATTCGACACCTGAGTCTGATATTGTGTTGTTTAGGAGACCTTAGCACGGGTGAGACTCCCTTTTGCCCTGGTAGAGTTTAGCCCCAGCTCGGGGGTGACCCACTGCTGAGAGTTATGAGTAGTGCGGTCTAAGGCTGGGAGGAACGAGGAATTTCTGCATGCAGTTGGCGTTTATTTCCTGAGATAAGTGTCATTCATGTGCTTATTTCAATTACCGTGTGTGCACAATTATGAGTTTTCTATCATGGAATCTCTATTGTTAAATTCTATATATGAATTGTTATTGTTGCATGCATGTTGTTATTATTTCAGCTTAACTATGTTCATATGTAGAATTTATTATTTAATTTAAATCAGTATCATAATTCAGAATTTGGATGTGGCATTTCCCAGCTCGGGGTTGGGGATCTTACAAATTACAAAAGGATTGACCAAAGCTGCATTAGTGGTGAGAGGTCGACCGCTTGACAAAGATAAAGGAAAATTCTCTAGTAGAAAATCTAAGTCGATGGGTAGATCTAAATCCCATGTTTAGTCGACGAGAAGATGGTGGAAATGCAGTAAATCTGGGCATTACAAAAGGGACTGCAAGTCGAAGGCAATGGAATTCAGTACAAGATCCAACAAGAAGCAATCGACTAAGAGAAAGATGATTCCAGATAAGGGAGGCGATGTGTACCTAGCGTTGACCAATACACAGTCGAATCAAGACGTTTGGTTGATCGACTCATGAGCATCCTATCATATGACACCACATAGAGAATGGTTATGGGACTATGAACAATATGAAGGAGGAGATGTGTTCTTTGGGGATGACTCGACAACCAAAAATTTTGGACGAGGAAGAGTTAGATTGATCCTGCAGGATGGGAGGAGTAGAACCCTTTTAGGCGTGCTACAGATTCTAGGTTTGGTAAGAAACTTGATATCTATCAGCAAGATGAGTGATGCAAGGGTACACACTCTATTTCAGAAGGATTCGTGCAAGATCATCAGAGGTGAAATGGTCTTAATGAAAGGAGTTTGTATTGGAACCCTATACAAGTTATTAGGGAGTGTCGACTCAACTGGATGTAACAACATCGTTGTTCCTGAAGTTGACTCGACTTCGAATCGACCAGACTCGACTCGGGCTAAGTCAATTCAAACCGACTCGACAAATCATCATAAATTCGACCCGACCATGCTATGGCACGAGAGCATGGGACACATTAGAGAAAAAATACTTTGAGCTATGCATAACAAAGGTATGGTTGAATATTTTCTTGAATGTAATTTAGAAGTCAACTTTTGTGAACATTGTATTTATGGAAAACAAAGTCGGATGAGGTTCCCATTTGGATCGACAAGGGAAAATGGGATTCTAGAGTTGGTTCATAGTGATGTTTTTGGCCCTGTTTCAGTGCCTTCACTTGGTGTATCCTTGTATTATGTCTCCTTCATAGATGATTTCTCCAGGAAGACATGGATATATTTTTCGAGGAAGAAATCGGAGATTTTCGAGAAATTGAAAGAGTTTAAATCTCTTGTAGAAAACTAGACAGATAAGAATATTAAGGTGTTGAGAACTGACAATGGTGGTGAATTCTACGAAAAATAATTTGATCAGTTCTGCAAGTAGTGTGGAATAGCATGCCAAAATACCACACCATATACCCCACAACAAAATGGATTTGTTGAGAGAATGAACATAACATTGATGGACAAGGCAAGGAGCATGCTCAGTGGTGCTAGAATCACACAAGAATTATGGGCGGATGCAGTCGACACTACAAAATATCTATTGAACATGTCTCCTTCGTCGACGTTAGTCGACATGACTCCACGTGAGGTATGGTATGGTAAGAAGCCTTCGGTCTCACATCTCAAAGTAATTTGTTGTGATGCATTTGTGCATGTTCCCAAGGAAAAGAGGAGCAAGTTGGACAAGAAGGAAGTCAAGTGCATTTTCATTGGATACAAAGAAGGAATGAAAGGATATAAGCTTTTGGATCCTGCATCAAGGAAAATAATGTATAGTCGAGATGTGGTCTTCAGAGAAGTCGGAAGTAAGTCTGAGCCTGAAGAAATTGTTCAAATCGATAATAATCCAGAGAAGGTATGGTTTGAATTGAGGAACGAAGAAGATGATTCAGATGAGTCGATTGAATCGGAAGAAGAGGTGGAATAGCCAACCCTGATCATAAGGAGGTCAGAACGAGTAATAAAACCAATCGAAAGGTATAGTTCGCCCAACTTTCATTCCGCATTCATGTTTAGTGCCATCGATGATGAGCCCAAGTCGATCGGGGAGAAAATCGTCCGCTTGTATTGGTTTCCCCATCCTTTGGAACTTGTCGCAATTCCTGACATATCTTTTAGCATATTTGAAGAGTGTTGGCTAGTAGTACCCTTGATGAAGTACTTTGTAGGTCATCTTCTTGTCAACAAAGTGGCCTCCACATGGATCATCATGGAAGGCTTGTAGAATCTCAAACATTTCATCTTGTTATACACACCTTATGATGATCAATTCCAGTCCGGTATGGGCTCACCCCGATCCATGAGTAGTTGGCATTAAGATTGACAATTTGTTGCTTCTCTCGTGAAGAAAGGTGTTGCGACAGTTTCCCCGTGGCCAAATAATTTGCTATATCTGTGAACCATGGGGAGTTAGTAGAAACAACAAATAGATATGCGTCAAGAAAATTATCATCTACATGATTATGTTCACTTTCAATATGGATCCTGGAGAGGAAATTTGCAACGAGATTATCCTTGCCAGGTCTATCTACATTAGTGATATTAAACTGGTGATTGGTTTATTTATTAAGAACTTAAAGGCAGAGTGATCTGTGTGAAGAAAGACTTCATAACCTATTATGTAGTGTCTGAATTTGTCTATGGCATACACAACAACTAGGAATTCCTTTTCGGCGGTAGTATAATTAAGCTTGGTTGGTGTTAGGTTTTTGCTTATGAAATAGATGGCATAGGATAGTTGATCTTCTTTTTTCCCTAAAACAGCTCTGAGGGTTGTGTCTAAAGCATCTGTACAAATGTGAAAAGGAAGGGACCAGTTTGGTCCCCTCAATACTTGTGATGTGGAAAGTTTTTCCTTAAAGTTTTTGAAGGCATTTTTGACATTGTGACTCCCATACAAAATCAACATCCTTAACAAGCAATTTGAACATTGGTGCAACAGTCTTTGTAAAATTTTCAATGAATCTTCTATAATAATCGACATGACCTAAAAAACTTCTTACCTTTTTTTGTGATCATGGTGTTGGAAGGTCCATGATGACTTTGATCTTGGCCAGGTCTACTTTAATACATACACAAGAAATGTGATGACCCAGAACAATACCCTCTTTTGATAGGATTCTGCACTTTTCATTGCTCAAGGCAAGGCGGGCTTCTCGACATCTAATCAAGACTCTTTCAAGATTATAAAGTGCTTCTTTAAAAGTATCTTCGTAGACAGAGATGTCATCCATATAAATTTCTACACATTCATCAATCAAATCAGAAAAAATGCCTAATACTACCCGTTGGATTGTGGCGGGAGCATTGCATAAACCTAATTGCAATACTTTATAGGAAAATGTTCCCCACGGGCTTGTGAATGTGGTATTTTCTTGATATTCTAGTGCAATCTAAATTTGGTTATATCCGCTAAAACCATCTAGAAAAAAAAAGCATTGTTTGCCTGACAAAGTATCTAACACCTGATCAATAAATGGTAGTGGGAAATAATATCTTAGGGTTGCTTTATTAAGTTCCTGAAGATCAACACATATACTCCATTTACCATTTTTCTTGGATACGATCATAAGTGGAGAGTGTAAGACACCCAACCCCCTCAATACCTTTTTAAGGGATGGGGTATTAACATTTTGCTTCTTCTTAGACATCTCGAGGTCTACTCTCGAGAGCACCAACGTCTCTAGCTCATCAATAACTTCCCAACGATTGAAAGTATTCCCAAATCTGATCTTAGAGTCAAAATTTATGGCCTTCCAAATTTCTTGGCCCTCATTGGCCAAGTGCCACCTCACTACCACATGGCATCCACATGGATACATGTCCCATGTGTCATCTAACGTGGTGCTTTCCACACGGTTCATCGATCCATAGTTTCAATCCCACATAACCTCACGTCATCATCGTCAGAATTTTATTCCCATGGGTTGCAAAGACCCCAACCAAAGTTTTGACAATGATCTATTAATTCGGGCCTACCCTAGATCCGGCGTTCCTTCTGTCGATCATCCAACGACCCTGAGTGAGTCGGTGACTATAAAGTACATGACGTTTAATGCCCACTCTTTCATCCTCTTGTTCCTCAATGACGACACATCTAGATTTGACGGTCCAGATCTATACTTACCATCAATCTATGAATGCTCATGATCTATCAACGACCAGATCCTATGGTCCTAGGGCCACGCATCTGACGGATCTAATTGTGTCAGTGATCCCAACTAGCAGGAATGTTATTTCCCATTCTAACTAACTCTTACGTTGATCACGTGGGACCTACCATAGCTCGATGATTGTCGCCTCACCATACTCTTACGCAAATCAACAACTCTTGTTAGTTCGTCGATGCCTTTATCATCGTCGATGTTCTTGGTCGACACATAGCTTTTCCAACCCTTCAAATTTTGCGACGATACATTGACAGTCCAGATCTTGTCATTCCCACATCCCTGACATGATCAACGGTCCTCAACAGTCCTCAGACCTATATCGTCATCAACCTTCCTCTCCAGATTCTCATCAACACTTTGCCAACGTATTGCTGATCTCTTGAGCAAAAGATCCAACGGTTTAGGTTGTAATTCAAAACCTAAGGGAATCTTGGCTCTCTGGACCCATTATGGCTCCTCTGATCAATCAACATGTGACACATGTTGCCCTAGGAACCAACCAACTGTTGTGTTGGCATGCCACATCACTCGTGGCGTCATATCTCATTCTATATCCTATTAAAGACACTTCTGGAATCTACGGCGGAGATTAACTTTGACCTACTTTCGATCAACGACTCTCATCAAATTGGTGATGCCTTCTTTATCGTCGGCATTCTTGGCCAACACACAACCTTCCCAACCCTTCAAACTCTGACAAACGACCCAAATCTCCTCTCAGATCTCTTCCAATCATGATTGCATCTCGAAACTCCTTTGATCTCGACAAATCAACAGTCATGATTGCATCTCAGAGCTCCTTTGATCTCTATAGATCAACGGTCACGATTGCATCTAGAGTTCCTTTGATCTCAACAGATCAACGATCCAGATATCCTCTCGGAGCTCCTTCGTCAGAGTGTATCTCTGTAACTCACTCCAAATAGAACACTACGATGAATGGTCGACATCTCTTCAATGGAGAGCTAATGACAAGGATGAATACATCCATCCTTAGATACAAATCCAATGAGGCTCGTACGGATCCTATCGTACGAATTGAAAATTAACAGATGTCCACCTCTGTACACATTAGTAGCCACTGGTTCTGACTCATGGCCCTACCACCTAGCATGACAAGTGGCACTCATAATCCATTACAAGGTCCTACCTAAAAACTCGATTCTTCTTGACACGTGGCACAATGCCCACATGATATGTGGACCAATCTCCATACACCACGTGGACATATTGAAATTTGACTCGTCATCATCATGCATATGGTCCTCCTCAGTTTGCAAGCTTATAGCTCAAACCAATGGCTAGGATTTGATCTTCCTTTCATCGATCTATGGTCCTGATCATCCCTCGGAGTCCCTCCTTAGGAGTGTATCTCCTCCGGGTCTAGAAATTACTTTGAACGACATCCTCCGATGAACGACTAGGATCAAATATTGCTCAGGTTTTGATCAACAATCTAGATCTGCCCTTGGAATTCCTCCTTTAGAGTGCATCTCCCTCGGGACCACAACTGACTCGGAATGATGTCCTCCAAAGAATGGTTAGGATCATTTTATCTCGCTATATCAACAGTTGAGATCTATTCTAGCCCAAGTCTCGCCTACGTGACGATCAACGACTGGATCTTGTTGTCGTGCCAAATCGACGACTACGATCCTTCCAGAGTGAAACGAGGTCTTATCACTCGCCAAGAATATGTGGGGTTCTTGCAACAGATCGATGGCTAAGAATTAATCTTTCACTTGCTCTTATTGAGGGTCCAGATCTCACCTTGGAGTCTCCCCGTCGGAGCTCGCCTCCGCATTTTACCCCAAATCACCCTCTTCGATGAGTGTCTTGGATCTATCTATCCCGCCAGATTTTTGGTCAAGATCAAATCTCACCCTTGCATTGATTAATGGTCCATATCTTCCTTGGGAGTCTCCTCGTCGGAGCTCATCTCCGTGACTTACTCCAAATGGAGCCCTACAATAGATGGTTAGGATCTATTATCTCGTCAGATTGACAGTCGAGATTTAATACTGCCCCTACACTGATAAATGGTCTAGACCTAATTAGCATTCCAAATCGACGGTCACGATCCTCCGAGGAAAAACAAGGGTCTTTCTCAGGCTTAACAGTCCGGTCCTGGACTCAACCAATTTTCATGAGGGTTTTCTCCAGTCCTTTTCAATACTTCTGAGTTTTCGAGAGCTCTCGCCTAGGTCCAAGGCATTCCATTTCTTACCCAGGGAGCTTCTATTTCATTGTACCCTGAAAGTATTCAGTCGTTGCAGGGATCCCAATACTGTGCTACACAGGTGCACACACACATGTCGCCATAGCATATACAATCACACTGAGATTTGAGTTCATCTTTCCACTAGAGACATAACATGGTTTTTGAGTTAATTACATACTCAAACTCATATACACATTCATCGCTCAATATTTCTATAGAAAAAATACTTGCAACTTTTTTTTAAAGACAGATACTACCATACAGACCATGCAAACCTATGTATTTCCTTAAAACCCACAAAATATATAAGAGTTACTTAGCCTCTCCCCAACCGTTGTGTCTATCTGTGCCTCCCCCTCTTACTGTCCTATGTCCCTTATTTTCATGTTTTCTTCCCCAAGACCTCTTGGGTCGCGACAGAAGCTTCCCGATGGTACTTTTCACATCCTTCATTGATTCTTGAAGGAGACTACCCAACTACGAGCCTGGCTGGTAATCAAATATTTGGGGTTCAGGACAGTTCAAGGTTTACATTGCTTTAAATTGATAGGGTATTGCATTGCAGGGTCATTTCAACTAGTAATAGCTTCCCTCTTACACCATTCATCTCTTGACATCGTAACATGTGAAGGCAATCCCTTCAGCAGTAGTTCAACATCTCCATGTTGCATTAATAACCAAATATTTACATTACATAATTAATCAAAGGTCCATTGTCTTTCAATGATCACATAACAAGACAATCTATATTTTTGGTCATGATAATAATTATATTTATAGACTATGGGAAACATGAGTCTTACAGAGAGACCCACTTGCTATCAGAGATTGGGTAGATAAAGTTGGCATTCATCAACTTTTGAATTCTTCTTTCATGATATACTTTAGAGCGGGGTTCATGTGGCATTGTGGTTTCCTAACATGTTTATCATTCTCCTTAGTATAGATATGATGTATGCAAGTATCAGGGGGAATTCCACACATATCTTTGTAATCCCATGTGAATGCACCAGACTGTTCTTGTAACACTTGAATTAATTGTTCCCATTAATTTTGGTGCAGTTGAGAATTGATGTTTAAAAATTTACCCGGGATTATCTCAACAAGAATACTATAAGGATCTAAAATACCTTTAATGGTTGATACAAGAAGGGATGATGAGCTTGCCAAATCATAATTTTCCTGAAAATGATTACTAAATATAAGATCATATGTAGAGGATGATTCGGGATATTGTATATCGTATCTGGTAGAGAGGAATTGATTTAGTAAATTGCCTTCAATTTGTTCTTTCAACCCCCTAGATTGTTCAATGGTTAAAAGGGGTTATGTGATTTTTTCATCTTTGCAAGGATATTCTACCCACAAGGTGTATTCTACTATTGGTTTTATAGGTGGATAGAAGATAAGTTTCTTCATGGATGCCCTATTTGATATAGTCATTTCTCAATATCTGCAACCAATGAAGGCATCAGTTGTAGCTAACCAAAGTCTCCCAAGCATCAAGGGGTGACCATCCATGGTAGTCTTGGGCTGAATAACCAAGAATTCCATGAGGTATTCCCATGAGTCCAAGGTGACAATGACATAATCTAAAACACCAATATGCTTAATTCATGATCTATAAGCTAGTTCAAGCACTTTGGGTGTGGGTTGGAGGCGATCCAATTGTAACATTTCCATGGTTATAACAGTCATAACATTTATCGTTTCCCCTAGGTCAATTAGGGTGTTTTCTATGGGAATATTGTTGATGTAAACAATGAATACATGGTTTCTAGGATCAACATACTTCTCCATTATAGTTCTTCCAAACATTAGTTCAACTAATTGACCTATAACTTGAATTGTAGGGGGGGTTTCCTTTTTCTTCCAGTTACTTAATACATAATTCCCTTATGGTTTTTGCATAAATAAGCACATCTTTTATTGCTTGAAACATGAGAATTTTCACACAAACATTTTTCAGTTCAGTTTCCAAGTCGAACTCAGGTTGAATAACATGTTTCTCTAAGGCCAGACTCTCTGGGTAAGGAGGCGTTTTGGGTGCTTGCAGTTCCTCTGAATTCAAAATAGGAGATGCTTGAGTGGTGGGGGAAATCCTATCTGAATGGGGATCATCATTGGATGTTTGGACGAGAGTTTCCTCCTCTTCAAGTTCTTCTTCAATGAAAACTGTAAGATTTTCTTTCTGAAGGACGTTTCCCGATCTCAAATGTACGTCTTGCAAGGGTACCAAAATGATCAAGTAAGTTGGAAATATCTATAACTCAACATTGAAGATAGGATGAGTGGTTTTTTTATTTGGACTTGGAACTAGCTTAGCAGGTAATTGTGGTGGTCTCAGAGGGTTTTGAGTTGCAGGTAACTGTAATTGTTGTGGAATTTGAGGAATTGTTGGCTGATGTGGATTTATGTGTGCTTGCATTGAAGGGTAAGGTGGTGGAAACTATGGATAAGTTGGATAAGGCATCGAAAATTGTTGTGGGGCCATATTCGCTCGCCAATTTTGTTTCCAAGGATGGTTTTGGGTAGGCTTCCAAGACATCACAACATTTCATTATTGAGGATAAGCATTATAAGATGCATAAAATTGTAATGAAGGGTCTTGTACCATACCTTGTGCACGTGGTTGCCAAGGCCTCCTTTTTGCAACTTGAAAGGATGGTTCAATTGTCCCATTGCTTCCTTGATAGACAGCTTGGAGTCTCGACAGTGAGGGGAAATTTTATATATCATGATTATTTGCACAAATAGCACAAATGTTTACAATATCCATGGACACACTCTTAAAAGATGCCTCTTCCTAAACCTAGCACAAAAAATAGTTAAAGTTACTTCTTCTTCTTCTTGTTTATTTTTAATTTTGAGCGTATCTAGTTGCAAGATAATAGTACCAAGGATATCTATTTTGAAATTTTCTAATAATTTGCCTAGCTCCATCCTTGTCACTCCCCCTGCAATAGATTTAGTTTCTCTTATCAAAGTATCTCTTACTCCCCTACTGGATTGGGCTTTACTTCGTGAATATCTCTTGCATAAATCACAAATTTCTGCAAATGGTAAGTGAGAAACATCACCAAAACCCATGAGATTAAGCACTTCTATATATTATTCCTATATCCCCTTTAGAAAAACAGTTCTAACAATATCATTAATTAAGGTACTTTGTTTAGTATTTTAAAGGTTGTATAGGAACCGCTCGGCGTAGTCTTCAAAAATTTCCTCATACTGTTGTTTCATCTTAAAGATATCATTACGTGAGTCTCTAGTTCTACAACAATCTTGGTATTTCTTAAGAAAAGGAGTTTTCATATCTTCCCAAGATCTAATAGAATACTCTGGAAGTCCCATAAACCATCTCAAGGCACAATCTTTCAAAGTTGCAGGAAATAACTTTAATTTTTTAGCATCATCAACATAATTATAACTTCGACACCAAATATCAAATTCAAATAAAATGGCATCTGGATCTTCAGTGATCGTACATCTGAAATTTAGCAATACTGATGGAGGAATGTTCTTCATATTCACATTTGGTGCCAGATCGAGGATGGGGAACCCAAAGGTTGCTTCTCCTTCTGCCTCCACGTTTCTTTCTTCCTCATCTGCTATGTTTCCAAATAATCTAAAATTAAGTAGCTTTGGTTTCTTGCCCCAGTTCAGAGAGAAGTGTTGCTCACTAATTGGGTTTTGATGGACAATAAAATTATTTCCAATATGTGCTTTTGGTATCCCTCTACAACTACAGATTCTATCTTTGATATAACCACGTTCTGGGATGATCCAAAATAGTTTGGAAATATGTTATGAATTGACAACCTTTTCTAATGCTAAGTCAATATTTGGAGCCTGCTCACCAATTTTGTTATCTTCAGTTTCTTTATTCAGAATTTCTTTTTGTGCTTCCTACACCTTTTCAGTAGTGATTTTTTATTGTGGTGTGGTTTATTCTAGAGTCACCTTTGATGTAGAACCTTCTCCTTCCTGCAAAGAACTACTAGTATACCTTTCAGTCGGATAAGTAGGGGGCTTCCTAGTACTACCAAACAAATCACCTAGAATCTTACTTGTTGACTTAAGAAACCTGCCTTTGTTATCTCTAGGCCTAACCATTAGTCAACTACATGACAAAAATGGGTTTGGATAGACTCACTAAAGTGAATGCGGCGGGCTAAAACCCTTGCAGAAATTCAGAAGCGAGGGCACCTTTGCGTCCTACCGTCTTGTCCTCCACCAAATATGCAATGTAGTGAGAAAACCAAATAGAAATAACTAACTAAAATTATCCTTCTACCATTTACCTTTTAACAATTCCCCGAAAATGACACCAAAGGAATTCTAAACAACTTCACTTTGTCCACAAGACTAATCTTAAGCATGAATAGAAGTCAATAAATGTGTATGTCATGTATAGATCATTTATCTATGCATGGACATATCTATGATTTTTCCTCTTCTTAATTATCATTCAATGGATGTTTAAATTGTCTATTCCTAGAAAGAATTAAAATGTTGTTATTTAACTCAAATTCAAAGACCAACGACTAGTTCTCGCTTCCAAACCCCCTTCCAAGTTTCGGGGTGCAATCTTTCACTTATTGATTCAAGTGTTCATGCTACCATATGCGAGGTTAGATTTGAATAGAAGATATTTCTAGTTACTGTGCACAACTAAGTGTAATATGCTATCTGAATATAAAAACAAAGTTTTAATCAAGATAGTATTCAAATTAGTCAACAAAAAGGTTACTCAAAACCTCTCATGTGAGTTACTGATCTAATAGTGAATTTACTAGCTTGAGAGTAAAATTTATAGATCACACTCAATCAACAACAACTCCTTTACACTTGCATTCACAATTGATCTATTAAATATGACAAGTTTGTATATGGTGGCACTTCACTTTTGCATCCAAATAATCTATGTACGTGCAACTATGACTCAGATTAGATCTCGTCATTCACCTTAACACATTCATTTGCTCATAACAAAGTGATAAAAATTCTAATGGAAATAGTTACCAGGTTCTCAAGATTTTTCCTCACAAGAAGGAAGGTATTCATGTATTTTGTATTAGTGATTGGATCTGTTCTTTGAAAAATCCAATAACTATAATCAAGCCAAGACTTTGTAAATTTACATTGACAGAAAACGAAATGCTATGTTAAAACAACAAAACATTGAAATCCAAATATTTTTCCACCAAGAAGTGATGAAATGTTAATTATTATCTCTGGAGACAAAACAAGCTACATGTTAAATTACTCATAAAATGATTTGAATTATAAACCATAAACCTTATACTTAGATATGCAATTGATACTCTAGCTTTACAAGCTATAATCAAAGCACAAATATTAAACTGATTGATAAAAATATAGAGCAGCTACGCATCCCAGAGGGTGGGCCTTTGCCAACCGATACCATGCTTAAAAACTTACATTAAAGGAATTAAAAGAATGTTGTAGATATGAATTGAGATTTTGTATTAAAATAGAAGTCCAAGCTTACAAAGTATGCCTCAATACATGCATTGATTTTGTATAATAGCAACAACAAATCCTGGATGCTTATAACTCCAAATTGTTAACCACAATATCACTAACTATTCATTACACCAAAGATTTACATATATAGAGAAAACCCTAAACAAAATGATGAGAACATCCCCTGCGCTCTTGTGAACCATAGTATCTAGATTAGCAAAGGTAACAAGCATATCAACTATCTATGGTTTCATACGATCCATATGAACAAACTCAGCAAACATGGAGAATCAGTTTTGATCCATATGCTATTTGTACGACATGAAATGCATACAAATAGGAATTTCGTTATATGGAGGATCTCGCCAACGTTATGCATGTTGGAAAACTTTGACCTTCTGTTTGATCGGGCTTTGCGCTCATCTAGAAGATCTCAGGCTCGAACCAAAGCAGAGAGACCATGCCAGGGTTTAGATATCTAAAACCCATGTGACCATTTTCCTCCTAGGCACATGCACATACATGAACCTACAAACTCAAGTACCATAACTACATAGGAGTGTAGGAACTGAACTGAAATTCTTTATTAGTAAATGTTAGTTCAAAAAATCATTAAAATCTATCAAGAACTTAGGAAATTTATTAAAATAAGAAAGCATTACCTTTAAATGTTCATTGCAAGGTTTAATGGCTTAGAAGCATAGCTTGTTAGGATAATAGGGCCATGTTTAAGTATAAAAGTAGAATGGTAGTGGAAAAAGATGCGTCTAATTATGGAAAAATGGGAGGCCAATATGCATACTACTGAAATTCCAGAAGTCTGGGAGAAGACCAAACCAAGGAAAGGAAGACATTGCTATAGCAGTTGAATGATGAATGTCAAAGAATTGTTGAGGTGTAGAATAACACTGAGGATGGTGCTCCTATTAAGGGGGAGGGGAATGTAACACCCCATTTTTAACTACTCATGCATAGTACCTCTTGAGATAAAGCCCATTTCTAGGCTCACTCATCACATTTCCATCATAGTCCCCAAGTTCATAAGCTCCCTTCTTGAGGACATACCTCACAATGTAAGGACCATGCCACATATGATTGAACTTACCTACCCCTAAAGCATCTTTGTCATGATCATAGACCAAGGCTAGATCTCCTTTGAAAAAATCTAAGGGTGGATAGACTTATCATACTAGAACTTGACACATTTTTTATGGGCCTCTTTCATCGTACCCACATCTTGATGTTGCTCTTCAAGGTGCTCTAGGTGGATGAGGTGCTCCTTCAATGCGGAAGTGTCAGGTAGGAGCTCTATCACTATTTTCAATGAAGGAATCTCACACTCAATTAGGAGGATTGCCTCCACTCCATGGATGAGTTGGAAGGGTGAAACCCTATAACAATCTTCACCAAGGTTTGATATGCCCACATTGTCAGATAAAGAATAAAATGACAATTTTATTTACTCACATTGGTTGTATGTTGGAGTATGGTCTGTAGAAACTTATTAATGACCTGAAATTGACAATTTGCTTGAGGATAATAAGGAGATGAATTATCATGTCTAAAACCCAACTTCTCAACCAACTCTGACATCATTATATTTTGAAAGTGACTGCCATGGTCAATGAAAATCTTTCTCGACACACCATATCTAGCGATGACTTGATTAAATATTAATAATGTTGCCATCTCACC
Source organism: Picea engelmannii (assembly GCA_009831015.1). NCBI lineage: Eukaryota > Viridiplantae > Streptophyta > Pinopsida > Pinales > Pinaceae > Picea > Picea engelmannii. Next base: position 1,509,549 of record ML778028.1, read on the forward strand.
ATTGTTTTAATAAGTTAGCATGGTTTTTCCCCTCTTTTAAAAGTAGTCAACTACCATGATAATTTACTTATGCTCCTTGGCTAAAGCCATGTGACATGTCGTGAAATCCACCCCCCACTTAGTGAAGGGGCCAATCGTGTTCACGATAAAAAGTAGATCATGATGTGTGTCAATTTTTCAACTAAATACCTAGCAGGGGTGACACTTTTTTACCGCTTCAATATAATATTTAAAGATCAAAGGCCAAAATTATCCAATGCGTAATATTTATTGGGTCATCGCCAACCCAGATAGGTGAACCCCACAGGATCCACTGTGACAATACTTAAGCATGGTCTATGCCTCCTCATGAGTCAAACAATGATGTATGATTTAATTACCCCTTGACGATACAAAGTGTCATTGATAATGAGGTAGTTTTTTGCAAAGTCACGTATGTGATGTCACTCATATCACGAGGAATTGGGAGAGAATTTTAGAGTTTGGAGATAGACAATAATATCTTCATACCAAGGATTGCTTGAAGAAATGAGGAAAAAGTGCTCATCTAGAAACAAGTCCTCTTCAACAGTACCCTGATCTCCCTAAGAGAAATCTAACATTGACTCAGTGAAAACCAAAGACTTCTTAGACTTGGTTCATGCAAACTCTGTCAAATTTTCAAGGCAATTCAATGCATACAATTTCAGATCTGAAAATTACTTCGAAGTAACCTCAAATAGTGAACTAGGGTTGTTATCATTGAATAATTTTACACTGAAATTATGACAGAAAATTATAGTGGAAACACAAATACCAGAGAGAAATCATCCATGCACATGAGACACAAATTTATGTTTTGCAAAAGTTTCAGATTGAGAATTTATGAGGACAAAAACAGTCCTCCCAACAAAATTACAACTTCAACAAATTCTGGAAAAACCCTTCCAACTTGAAAACATGTTCTACGACTCGCTAACATCACTTGTATGACTATTGAAAACACATGTACGTATTGTACGGAAGATGACGTCACTTGTACGGACTGCTGATATCGCTTGTACGAACATTGACGTCACCTATATGGACTGTACATCTCCACACGTGCGACCCGTTTCTCCTCTCCCTCTCACACTTGTGAGCTCACATGTGTGGCCTCCTCTCCTTAGCTGAAAAATAGAGAAAGAATGTCTAGAAACCCTATGCCAGATTTGCCAAAGTGAAGGATTTACTTTGCTGAAATTTCCACCCCAATCTTCTTAGCACAAGTGCTCACTCACTTATGCAAACTCCATAATGTCACAATGAGATGTCACAATGTCTCCTCACATTGACTCTCCTTTTATAGGAGTCTAATGAGTGAGTTTATGAACCCCTTCTAAACTCAACATTAAATCATAATTTTTTATTCCTCCATGTGGGTGTGAAGCCCCAACCAAATATACAAGGGATTTTCACAAAATGATAAAATTCTATGTGAGTGCCAACGAAGATTCCCACATGCCTGACACCAAGGCCAATGTGGGAATACCTCTCGATGCTACAAAAACATCAACAAACTCAAGGTGAAATTCTTCCAAGATTGCTAGTATCCATTTGTTGCACTTTCCCCCAATAACTTGTTAGGTTAAGAGAAACTGAAACAGATTCACATTAGCTATAATAATAGTTTTCCTGAATATAATATAATGACAAAGTATATGAACAACATGAATTACCACTAAATCCAATTTCTCAACATGAGAAAACTTGAGTTCGAGGCCTATCAAGCTTCGGCTAAGGTAATAAATGACATGCTCTTGGAGCATATCATCCTCCTAAACCAAAACCATACCAATGGTTGATTTTGACACTTAATCGAGATACAACAAGAAGTCTCTGCTATAGTCTGTAGGACTAAGTAGGGGGGGAAATACAAGTTCCTTCTTTAACGCATCAAATGATCATTGTGAAAAATCATACCCCCTTCTTCAACAAGGGCATAAATCCCTTGGTAATTTCATCACGGTTTGCTATAAATAACTGCAAAAAGTTATCTTTTCCTTGGAGACTTTGAAGTTGTCGAAGATTGCACGGAAGATGCAATTGAACTGTTACCTCAACCTTAAGAACATTGACCATGACCCCTTTGTTGGACATAATAAATCTTAGACGATGCCCTGAAATGGTGCAGAAGACTCATTTTTGAGGATTCAAATGAATCCTATAATATCGACATATTTCAAACACAAGGTGTAGGTGTTGAGGATGATCTTCCCTCTTATGATCAGAGCATTATAATGTACCCCGCCACCCAAGCCGGGCCACGTCATGCAAAAAATTGCTCTTTATCAGCTCTGATACCATAATGTAACATGCCCAATGCTAAGTTGAGCAACATTACGTGTGGAAACTCATTAAATTGTTAATATTTACTGCTAATTAAATTCTTGTAGCTTACCACCCGCAGATCACACACAATATTGACCAAATGAATGATACCACAGTTCTGAATGCATATAGTAGCATATATTAAACATGAATATAATTGTTCAAGCAAACAATAAACACATAACATTCATATAAACCATTTACATAGTGGAATTAACATAGGAACAAAACATAAACACTTATCTGTTAATGATTAACCAACTGGCTGCAAACGAAGGATGAACCTACCAACCATAGGCACTGCTAATCATTTTATCTCATCAACAAGCCACCCTTGAGCTGAGGCTATGATTCCACAAAGAGATCTGACCCACTAATTATCCACTCTCCACACAGAGCAGTTCCAAACCCAGGTTCTAGTCTCACAACAGTTCCAAACCTCCAACTCTCTCTTTTCCCCACAACCCAAGGAATGTACCCCCTTCACTACTCAAAGTCCCTCGGGTTGTACCATTCATTTATCGGGGCCTGTGCATTCAGTTTGCCATGAATCACTTTCCCCACAACCTGCACTACCCAAGGAATGTACCCCCTTCACTGCTCACAGTCCATCATGCTGTACCATTCATTTATCAAGTCCACTAGTGCATTCCGTTGGTCGGGAATCACTCAGTCGAGAACTCTAGGAACTCTTGGTTATTTCATATTTTCTCACAACAACCTTCACAAGGCTATGAGTCAAGGTGGACAAAACCAAGGAAAAACATTGTGTATAAGATTTTTTTATTTTTTTATTGAGTCCATTTATACACCGCTTTTTGTTTATCTTGTAAAAATTAATTAACAATAATTTTGATTTTTATTCCAGGTTACAAAGCCCAAGGAAAACCCTTGAATACTTCCCCTCATTTCAAGGACGATACCTAGGATAAACCCTAGAATCTTCATGGCACAAGGCTAGTCAACAAAAGGGCTTGAAGCCATTACAACAATATACTCATTACGAGCTCAACGTGACACTTACATGAATTGAACCTAGGTGGGGAGGATAACAATCATTCCTCCCAACCACCCAAGCTAAACACAGTTGACAACAATAATTGTGATATATTTAAATTGATTGAATGGTGTTTCCCAATGTGCTATGATGACTAAAACTTTGTCATGGTGTGTTTGTTTAAATTAATGTATATATGTGTGTTTTAGTTATAATTTTTTTTTACAAATAATTATTAGAAACACAATAAACATAAATTGATCTAAAAATGAGGCTTGGTGGGGTAGCTTGAGTAGTTGAGTGCATTAAGCTTCACGCAAGATGTCTTAGGGTTGATCCCCTAGGTTGATTCCCTCTATTATGTGCCTCACTTAATGTTCTTACTAGGTCAAGTGTCATAACTAGCATCAGTGAGTTTACACTAGGTACCATCTACAAAATACGGGGAAATGCTTAAGGTTTTCTTGTGAGGTTTATTTCCTTAGATCTCATATTTATTATCACTAGCTTATTGCTCATATTTATGAAAATATTTGAAATACGAAAATGAAAGAACAAGCAAAAGAACACACCATCCACACAAATGAATGCAAGATGTATCATAAGAAACCTAAAATAGGAGAAAACATAGCTAGAAGGTGAGGCCTACGCTTTTCTCTCTTTTTTTTAGTTATGGAATGTAAGTACAAAGAAAAGAGCACTCATTATGGAGTTGCCTTTGACATTGTGAACTAAATGGCTGCTACAAAATCTTCTTCCTCCTATGTTATGCTCTCAAATCCCACTCCTAGATGCTTTGCTCAACTATGGAACAAGTACAATGCTAAACAATGGAACCCCTTCTCTTCCCATTGTCTCAATATTTAACATAGCCTGATAGTTGTCTAAGGTTAGGGTTTTTGAATACATGAACCCTCAATTAGTGTTAGGTTTTGGACCTTCTAGAATGTTCTCAAAGTTCCACACATGGATAGCCCCACATGTGTGAGTAATGGGGGTTGACATGGCATCCACTCGATACCACGATGTTACGAGGAAAATCACTCTATCGCATGGGGTAAACCACAACAGACGGAAATGACTACAGAAATCAACTCTAATTTCAAGTATGCTATATAAACAAATATGCTAACAAGACAAGATAAATAGCCTACCTCGTCCAAACGTTTGATGAAGTCTGTCGTTGAGCACTCGACTCAAAGCAATACACCTGCAACTTGTCCTCAACAACCAAGATATGAAAGCATATGGTGATAATATACAAAGTTAGCACATATAATAGCACAATCCATCAATATTCATAACAAATACGCCCATGGAATAACAATTCAAATATTTGCAAGACATTAATTGGACAAGAAAAGAATAATTCTATTAAAATGTAATTAACGGAAGTGTATGAATGACAAAATTATGTGTCAGCACGTTCAGAACCGAGAAACTAAGTCCCTTCCAGCTGGGCCTCCACCACTTCAATCCCCCACCAAAGGCAAGCTCATATAAGAGAGACAATTAGGTTCTCCATCAAATAGGGAAGAGCTTGGGGCTGAACAATGTGTTCAAACTTAAAAGGACGAAGGGATGCAGACTTAATATGAAGTGAATAATTTCTCCAGAGTAACTCTGCTCTCAAAGTTGAATTCTTCTCCTCTTCTCCACAGCTTGGATATGGCCCATTTATAGCCTTCAAATGGAACTGAAGGGCCAAGTCAGAACGTTTCTAGTATATGGAAGGTCAAGGATCATGGATCTCGTGACGTGACATGGAAAGTCGACACCATTTTTTAATTTTGGTCACAAAACCCGATGTACGCGGGCTGTAATGGTGCAACTGGCATATATGCATGTTGTATAGCTGTTAGGGCGCGTATATGTGGAAAAATACAATTTTTAGCTCTGGGAACTGCAAAAATGGACTTCAAGTCTGCATAGGGAAATGGAAAATGCCTTTTGAGCAAGTTTGCATGGGGTGAGGCAAATCTTGCTATAACACATGGTGGTCAATAAGGTAAATCAACTTGCAGAAGACATAACTTCCGCATACGACCTCCTATTGAGGTGATTTTGCACCATTGGAAAGGTCTCAATGTGTAAAACAACATCAAGGGGTTGGGAGCAATGTTAAAAAAGTTTTGACCCCAAAAAATGTTGTTTTACACCTTAAAATGGCTTTGGAAGTTTCTAGACCCCAAATTTCCAAATTGGGACTTGCCACTAAAATGGGCCCTACAAGCCAATTCCTCCAATTTTTCCATGTAGAAAGCACTAAGTTAGATGAAAAATTATATAATGGTACATTCTATATGAGTTCTCAAAGATCTATGGGTTTCTAGCCAACCATCTTCCACATATAACTAAGCAAGGCAAAGTTGTAAACAATGGTTGTTAACCAATGTATTGAGCCAATTGTAAAAGAAGTTAATTATGTTCTAAAGAATAATAATGAAAAGATGGTCGAGATTTAAGTCACAAGTTTGCAATTTTTTTATTTTTTTTCTTAATTTTCTTACTTATATGGCTTGTACTGTTGTGAGTGTCAGAATTGGTTCATTAATTAACTGGTCATTTTATTATGTCTTTATAACAACACATAAACTATGATGAAGAAGATGAAGATGATAAGCCTTTTAATGAGGTTGACAATGATGGATCAAAATCTTTGTCGTTTACTGATGATTTATGATGATAATGGTGGTGGCGGTGTATCAATTTCTTCATTATCTAACTTTCACTATTATTTTTTTTTCATGTGTCATCCTTCTAAATGTTCAAGAACTTATTAACGATGTAACAATCTTTTTTTTATTTTAAGGTGGACAAAACTAAGGAAAAGCACTATGTATGAGATATATTTTATTTTTTATTGAGTCCATTTATACATGGCTTTTTGTTTATCTTGTGAAAAATAATTAACAATAATTGTGATTTTTTTCTAGGTCACAAAGCATGGGGAAGACCCTTGAGTACTTCCTCTCATTTTGAGGATGGTACCCAAGGTAAACCCTAGAATCTTTAGGGCACAAGGTCGATCAACAACAAGGCTCGAAGCCATTACAACAACATACTCATTATGAACTCAACATGTCACTTTGCGAGAATTGAACATAAGTGGGGAGGATAACAATCATTCCTCCCAACCACATGAGCTAAAGCCAATTGAAAACAATAACTGTGATATATTGAAATTGATTGAATATTATTGTCCAATGTGCTATGATGACTAAAACTTTGTCATGGTGCATTTGTTTAAATTAATGTAGATGTGTGTGTTTTAGTTATTAATATTTTCTACAAATAATTATTAGACACACAATGAAAATAAATTGATGTGAAAATGAAGCTCAGTGGGCTAGCTTGAGTGCATTAAGCTTCATGCAAGAGGTCTCAAGGTTGATCCCCTAGGTTGGTTCCCTCTATCGTTGATGTTCTTACTGGGTCAAGTGCCAAGATTAACATTGACAAGTTTACACTAGGTACCATCTGCAAAATGCGGGGAAATGCTTGGGGTTTTCTTGTTAGGTTTTCCTTGGGAAAAAATGTTGTGAAAATGAAATGGATACTCTATTAGAATTTAATTAGACTAATCTAATTAAATGGACTAATTCAATTATTCTAAATACGATGGATGCTAATTAACCTCAGTTAGTCCAAACCAACTTATTATTATGAAAAAGACGCACAACAATGCAATTGGACGTTAGGTAGACACAACTAAGGCACACATTGGGCACATAAAAGTATGATTTTAGATGCAAACAAGACAAAGAATGCACTAAAAAGACGCAAAAATGACACAAAGTGACACATAAACATTCAAACTAGATGCAAAAGTGACAGAAAAACATGTAACATAGATACACATAAAACACATTGTAGACATATAAACCAACAAAAAATTGACATAAATAGGAAACATGTGAGTTTAAAACTAGATGCAAACATGACACAAAGATGACATAATCATAGATTCATGTAAGACACATGCCAAGTGTAGAAACAACGCAAATAAGACTAAATCAGATGCAACTGAGACACATATACAACAAAATTGTGACCATCAAGACACAATATAGGAAAATTTTAGGTGCAAAAGCGATCTAGTCATAACACAACTAACATCAAAGGAGACACAACACAAGACACAACCTAGATGCAAATTAAAAGATGCACAATGTTGATGTGCTCAATAGGCACATAGTAATAACCATCTTCAAAGATGGCCCATACCCAATAATTTTTATAACGAGGCACTTATTAGGTAGTTCAAAAGCTAGGGGTGGGATTGAATAAGGGTTTAGAGTGATTTTTTAAACGTAATCCCCTTGTAGACCATTCACATAACTTCTTCTAGTGAGTGTTTCAACTTGGACTCTTTTTCAAGAAGGCATCTGAAAACACAAGTGAGATGAGTTTGTGAAGGCCTCCACTAATGTCCTGAAAGAAGTGACAAGGGGAGTTGTAGCTCATTTTTTTTTAGATCTAGGGGAATTGATAATTGATTGAGATTACTTGGGTAAGACCTACGTTCAAATTCGATTGGTTGTCACTATAAACCTTAGGCTAGGTGCAATAATGCACAATCCACACCTAATAGGAAACTCAAGCCTCAACCTAGGACCAAGATGTCCCAAATGGGCACACCTACCCTCTTAGCTAAGACACAATTGTTGATTAAGGTTGGTTGTCATTGATGTCAACTCTTGAAGAAAGCTCGGTAGCACAAAGGTTTGGGTAATGGACCCAAGTTTGTTTGATGGATAATGGTATGAGTTTTGATATATTTGCAGGTAATACTATTATATATGGATAGTACATGTCATTCCATTTCTGGTGGTATGTGGAACGTCACATAACTCCTCACGGTTTGAGAGTTATGGCCTAACAAAGTTGGAGGACCCTCATATGTCATCTAGAAGCCGCAAAAGGTCAAAGTAGTCAAAGTGGTTTAAGAGATTTTAGAAGGTAAATAATAAAGTGAAGTGATGAGTGTACTATAATTCAAAGTGAATACAAAATAAATTGTTTAAATAAAAAATTTAATGGAGAAATTAGAAGTGGGTTAACCCTAAAATAAGGAAAGTGGGCAAAGTGACCTAGAAGATGTTTTTAAGGAAACTACTTGGAGAGTATAAATAAGAGGCAAAACTCTCTCATTTTAAATCACACTTGAGCATATTGAATATCTATAAGTGTCTGGGGTAACCAAAGGATATCTAAGCTGAATTTCAGAAAGAAGGTGAAGAAAAGAAGGCCAGAATTCAAGGGAGGATAAATTCTTTTGATGATGCTTTCTAAGGTGTTTCGGGTAAAAATGTCATAACTTTTTCATAACAAATCCAAATTCAGTAAGACCAAATGTGTTGGTTAGAGTACAGTTTGTAGTATGCCGTGTAAAAGTTTCAGATCGATTCAAAAACTATTCCATGTGGGGCATGCTCTACAAGGCCGCTCTCTAGAATAAGCCATAATTCAACAAGGTATGTCATTTTTGCTATAACTCCTTTTCTAAGAGGTTCCAAGTAGTGACACCTAGAGGAATTGCATACAACACATTGAAGAACATTGTGTATCAGTTTCGGATCTTTATTCATTACATGTACAAAGTTATGATTATTTCAAGTTAGGGTTGTCGACTAATCCAAAACTAGTCATGTGAGACTAAAGAAAAGTTTGGTGAAAATGCTAGTCTCTTGTTGTTAATGTTAAGGAAGGTTTGCAGGTATGTGATCATATACACCAGATCTATTATAGAGTTACAAATCATATTTGGATGATGAAATTGGTGAGGGCTTTTGGTTAAGGTACATGTTGTGTACATGGTTGAGACAAGTAGTTGATGAGTTGACACATACATGAGGTGTATAGTTGATGATGTTGGTACATATTGATGAGTCATAGTTGATGAGTAGTTGACACATGATTGGTACATACTT
>ML778028.1:1564978-1587747 GCA_009831015.1 Picea engelmannii
AAGGGCATTGTTTCAAACAAGGTGAAATTTTTAACCTTAAAAAAATGTTTCTATTGGTATTACACATTTTTTATTTGGGGGTTGATTTTGGTGTTTTTAACCCAAAAATATGGGTCTTGAGGGCTAGAGTTCTTGTTTTGAGGTCAGATTCTTGTCAATTTGGTAACTATGATAAGTTTCAAAGGGGGGTTCATTACTCCCGCGCCCTCTTGTCACCCAATGTTGCGTTGCCACCACACATAAGAAGGAAAAGGGGTCATTCAATATGTCATTCCCCTCCCATTCCGACATTAACATGCAACAACACCAAAAGAGTACTGACTAGACTTGTGCAATGTGGCACGCCTCTTGCTCATCTCTACCCCAATGAAAATAAAAAATCTCACGCCTCAAGTAGAATCATGTCTCTCCCTCAACCTCTCTCTCAGTCTTAGAGTCACTACCATACCATAGACATCCTTCTCAAAATATTTGACTTCGGTCCATCCCCTCACTAGTGGATTTTGTTTGTAATCTCAATGCTTTCTAGAATTGGGTGTAGTTACTCAATCACTAGACATACCAGAGGCACAATGAATATTTTAGATCAAGCAGAGAGAGGAAATTCAACAACACCCTGGGGTTGTAAGGGATTTTAACATGTAGAGTTTCTTGGAGCAAAGTCTTAATGGCTCATTATTGCTATCATTGTTGTTTGCATGTTGAAGTAAAAGCCCCGTGAAAGGGTCTTATGAAGTGTCGATGCGTGATCGACTTGGCTCAATCCATTGCCACTCATTCGATCCTCATGGTACATGGAAATAACATTGAACACTAGAAGGTGAGATGACACCCTTATGTATGGACACGATATTTAGGGCCACTTTTAGCACCTTCCAGACTAGTAGATTGAAGTCAATGTCTCTTTATGAACCCTACAAGCCAAAAACATTGAGTTGGGGGCCTAATTGGAAGCAAATGATGTTCTTATCATCCCCTCCCATCCTTTGTCAACGTTATCGGGGAAAGGATGTTGCCATTGACTTCCCCCCTCAGATGTCAATGGAGAAACAACCAAACCTTCAAGCATTTCTAGCTTTATGGAATTTGTGAATAAAACTTGCTATGAATAGTAAAAGTGCTTTTAACACTACGATTATTATCATGTTTTGTAGATATATTTTGCTGCTAAGCTAGTTTTTTAAGCATCATAGTTGTCAAGTTACCAAATATAAACGAAAAACATTGTATTTTGGAGGAGATATCTAGTTATGTATAAAAACTCTTTAAAAACATATAATAAAGCTTAAATTTCATATGGTTTGCACACTATGAACTTAAAGGTAAACCATCACCTTTTGAGTAATATAAAAATATAGATTTCATTAAAAAGGAAAAGTTAAAAAGGTTTGATACATACCCAATGAAATCAAATATACTAAAGTAGAAAAAATGAAGTTCAAGTTCCAATTACTCCTCATGCTCTGTAGGTATCTAGGGATTTGTTCAATGGCAAAGTTGAGATTTTAAAAAGAAAGGAGAGAAGAAGTTGAGAAAGGAATTTCAAAAAAGAAAGTGTAAATGTTTTTTTAAGTCTTTTCATTGTCATGAATTTTGCAAAGAGTAGACTGTGTTGAAAGCAAATTAGGAAAGAAGTTGAGCTGAGCTTAAAAAAATACTATAGAAAAAACTTGAACTTCAAAACAAAAAAACTTAAAACGTTTAAAGTAAATCTATCAAATTTTATATTCTATATGTTTACATAGCATTGCAGATCACTTGCAGATAATTTTTTTTGTTTCACTGTAAATTTGAAGATGAGTGAAAGTAGCTTTTGGGTGTTATGATTTTGTAATTTGTTTTTAAGATGAGTGCAACCATAGGAAGAAAAATAAATGCATATGAAATATCAATTCAATTAAGCCTAGAATTGAATTTGTTACAAAACTACAAGTGAGTGAGTGTGCTACTATCATTGCAGTGATGAATAATACTGGTTTACTTAAATTTAAGGTTTGCTTCATTTCCACTGTTGATTTTAAGGGTATGGGTTCTAATTTTTAGAGTTGTTGCGAAAACCAGGTTCTTCAATAAGGCAACCATAATCACCCAGTGTGACATCCAACTCCAACTCGACGATTTCTCATTGCAAATGTGCAATAACACATATCATCAATTCTATAGGCATTGGCCATGGACCAGAGGCTCGACTCTAAGGGCTTAAAAATGCCCATGGGATTATTCTTCGTCTTCTACCTGCTAGCTCTCCTCCCATGGCTGCCATAGGCGAGTTCTAACCAACAAAAAAACACTCTTATGAATACTTAACCTAATTCCATTTGGGATGGAGGTCTAGCAGGGTAAATCACAGATCCAAATATGTAGAAACCTAATACATTGATGGTCTTCTTCAATGTGTCGACATTAGTCAATATAACACTATTATAGAAATAATGTCGATGTAACTTTATTTGTGCAATGGTGATGGTGTTATTGCTACATCAACATTATTTATATAGTGGTGTTATTGCTACATTTGTTGGTTGTGGAGTTTGATTATCTTCCCGATTCACATGCAGGTAAGACTATTGACCTTTTTCTAGGGGTTCGGGGTTGGCCCCCAAATGAAGAGGGTCTGGGGGGACCTACCCCCTCAACTAGGGGCATCGGGGCCAACGGGTCCCAAATTGTTTTTTTGAGAAAATTGTCTTGTAAAATATTGTAATTTCGTAGTCAATATGTACCATTCATATTAAGGTCGCAGATTCGACGACATAAGTTAAGTTAGGGTTTTTTCCCAAGAAGGCATCCCTCTTTTTGTATGAGGGCATTGTATTACGACTGTGTCATGACTGTATATGACATAGAATATTGTATTCTGAAAGATGAGACTGTGAGAGAAGCAAGAAGAAGTTACAATGGGTATGTTGTAGGTTGTATCCCTTCATTTGTTAGATAATAATAAAGGAAGGACTGTCAAATTCTCCATGGACGTAGCCCATATTGAGTGAACCACATATGTTTGTGTCTATGTTTGTATTATGCTCTTTTGTGTTCTATTTCCACATTGTTTTATTGCTCCAAGATCTAATTCCTAACAACATCGACATTATAGTGCAACTAATGATTAATGACTAGGATATTGTGGAATAAAAATCTAACTATCTAAAAAAAAATTCATTTTTTGTTTAAGTAAAAAGAGCACAAAATGGAGAAGGTCAGGGTTTGAAACTGCGTTAGGGTTCGCGCTGGTGTGAGCGTTAGGGTTTGAGCTGGTGCAGAGCGATTCATGGCGGCGCCAGGGGGCGGGGAGCCCGCCACCCCTCCTTCGAACTCGGTCGAAGATGCCTTTCGCAGGCTACTCCACAGTCAAGGGAAGAAATCTGCCCCCCCCCCGAGATTCTGAAATTTATCAAGAAACTTGACGAAATCCCCGAAATTGCCTTACCTGAAGAGAATCCAATGAAAATCGCAGTAGCGTTAGCTCAACGAGGATTAGTGGGTCAGTTTATGGGCCTGCGGCCGACCACCAGAACTACGGATGATTGGATCCAACAAAACTGGAGACCAAATCTAGCACATGGAGTAACCTGCTACCCAGTCGGAAGAGGATACTTCGTCTTTGAGTTCATCTCTGAGGAAGATCGTGATTTAGTATTTAGGAACGGACCCTATTTCATGGGGACGCAGGGGCTTTATCTGAACAAATGGACCCCCGAGTTTAACCCGTTGGTGGACACGCCTAAGGAAGTGTCAGTTTGGGTCAGACTGCCAAACCTCCCGTTGCACTGCTGGGATTTGGAATCATTGCAAAGGATAGGGAATGGAGTCGATAGGTTCATTGATAAAGCTGACAACAAAGGCCAGTACACTTGTGCCAGAATCTGTGTAGAAGTTGATTTGGAGGCAGGACTTCCAGAAGCTGTCAAGTTAACTGTAGGATCCTGGACTCATTATCAGACACTGGATTACGAGCACCTGTCGTTCAAGTGCAGGAACTGTCAGGAGCACAGACACTTCCAAAGGAACTTCCCCAAATTACAAGTCAGTGGGACAGAGGACGCATGAGGCTGGCAAAGGGTAAGGAGAGGGAAAAACTCGCAGAATGCTAAAAATAGAGACAAGACGAACCAAGAGCCGCCTAAAGAGGGAAATCTAAGAGAAAACGCTCAAGAAACCCCAGAAACACAAGAAACCCCCACAATCACTACAAAAGAAAGAGGAAATCACCAGCCCGTGACCCCAGTGGATCCTACCTCGGGCGCCAAGAGCATAAGTGCCAGCAAGGAGAATATCAGTCTGAATACGAATACCGATGCTGAAACCCCAGATGAGGAGGACACTGAAGCAAGCAGTCCGAAAGGAACTCTCGACCCGCCAAAGAGGGGCAGAAAGACAGAGAAGAAAAGAAGAGAAGAACAATCCTATAAGGAAGTAACCCAGGGCACACAGTATACACTCACGGAAATGGTGAACACCAGATTGGGGTCAAAACAGGGGAAGACATCGAAAGGTGGCCCCCCTCCTCTCTCAAGCAAATAATGCAGTTTGTCTCCTGGAATTGCAGAGGTCTGGGAAGCAAGATAAAAGAAGAAGCCTTGAGAGACTTAGTAAGGCTAGCAAGACCTGAAGTCCTCCTAATCCAGGAGACGAAACTGGAGGAGGAAGACCTCCTCCGGGTAAGCAATGCATTCTGGAAGAAAGGCCCGTGAAGGGCAGTAAGCGCTAGAGGCACCTCGGGGGGACTAGCAACCCTCTGGGATTCTTCAAAGATTGAACTAGTAGAAGAAGCGGCAACCACTCATTGGCTTTTCACCAAACTGCTCCACAAGGGCTCCGGACATCTGGTAAGTTTATTTAACTTGTATGTTCCTGTGTTAGTTAATGAAAAGAAAGAATGTTGGGATTCCTTAACCCTTTTTCTTAACCAGAGCAACCCTGAAAATCTAGTAGTGATGGGGGATCTAAACGTCACCCTTTCTTCGGTCAAAAAGAAAGGGGGGTCTATTGTTCGAGACCCTGCTAGGGAATGGGTTGAAGACTTGATTTCGGGGTGGGAATTGGAAGATATCACTCCAACTAATGGGAAATTCACTTGGTCTAATAAAAGACTTGGACCAGGCCACATAGCTGCCAGACTCGACAGATTCCTTGTCCAATCCTCTTTCCTTACTCTTGGCCTTATGGCTTCCTCCAAGGTCCTCCCTCATTACACTTCAGATCACAAGCCTATCTCCCTGTCTCTCTCTCCTAATTCTGCTCTAGGCCCTATCCCTTTCAGATTCTGTCCAAATTGGACAAATCAGGAAGACTTCCTAAGTCTGGTCCTTCGTACCTGGAATATCTCCACCTCTGGTTCCCCCTTCTTTGTTTGGGAAGAGAAACTCAGAAACTTCAAAATAAACCTAAAAATGTGGGCAAAAAACCATGGTTCGCCCATGGTTGAAAGGAAAAGAATCGAGGAAATCCTGGAAAGGCACCAGGTAGTCATGGAAGAAGCTCAAGTGACCCCGGAGCTCCTCAACCACGAAACTGAAATTCAAAGGAAGTACCATAAAATTTGCAGGGAAGAGGAAACATACTGGCGAATCAAATCTAGGGCGCTTTGGCTTCAAGAGGGGGATAAAAATACATTGTTCTTCCATAAGCAAGCCCAAGCAAGGACCAATTATAATTTCATCAGAGAAATCCATTGGCAAGATCAAGTTTACTCGGACTCTGAAGGCATCAAAGAGGCGGCCCACTCTTACTTTAAAAAGCTTTATTCAGCCCTAGACCAAGAGGACTTAGAGTTGGACTCCTATCCGCTTTCAGAGATTCCAGTTCGGGTTACAGAAGAGGACAATAGGATCCTGAACAGACCTGTCAGTATGATTGAAATTGAGAAAGCAGTCTTCAAAATGAACCCTGACAAAGCGCCTGGGCCGGACGGGTTCACAGCTCGCTTCTACACCCACTGCTAGGACATCATAAAAAAAGATTTAAGCAGAATGGTCATGAAAGCCCAGGTCTGCAACAAACTTGGAGGCAGCACAAACTCGTCCTTCTTAGCTCTCCTCCCAAAAGAAAAAGGGGCCAAAAATTTTGCTAGATTTAGACTGATTTCCCTTTGTAACACTGGTTACAAAATTATCACCAAAATAATTGCAAACAGGCTCAAAAAACTTTTGCCAAAATTGATTCCGGAAAATCAAGGAGGATCCGTGAAAGGGAGGCAAGTTCTAGACAACATCATCCTAGTCCAAGAAGCCATACATTCTAGCTGTAAAAAAAAAGAAAAAGGCATGGTAGTCAAGCTGGATTTAGCTAACGCTTTTGACAAGGTGAGACATGATTTTCTATTTGCAGTTATGAGGAGGTTCGGGTTTAATCAGAAGTTCATAGATTGGGCGAAGGCATGCATCACTGCACCTTGGATCGCCCCTCTGATAAATGGACGCCCAACCAAGTTTTTTCAGGCCTCTCGAGGATTGAGACAAGGGTGCCCTCTCTCCCCCATGCTCTACGTCTTACAAGCTTCAGTGCTCAGCTTTCAATTGCAGAGTGCACTTCAAAGCAGAGTTCTTTCGGGCATTAGAATAGTTCCTACAGTTAAGGAGGTCAACCACACTCAGTTTGTCGATGACACCCTCTTACTGGGGGGCGCCAGTCTCAAAACAACAAAGAACTTCAAAACAGATCTTGACCTCTACAAAGCCTGCTCTGGCAGCGAAATAAATTACCTCAAAAGCAAGATTTTTGGCTGGAATTGCAATCCTAGAGAAATGATGCAAATAAGTCGGGTTCTTGAGATGGAAGGAATAACAGTTTGGGACAATTTTTTATACCTGGGGATTCCAATCTTCAAAGCACTTTCTAACGCAGCCCACTGGATGCCCATGGTGGACAAACTCAAATCTAAAATTCAAGCTTGGGGAGCAAATTGGCTCAATAAAGCAGGTAAGTTGGTGTTGATGAACTCAGTCATAACCAACCTTCCAATTTACCAATGTTCTGTTCTTCTCGCCCCTAAAACAATTACTAATAAAATTGATGAGCTGCTCCGGAGATTCCTATGGGAAGGGGGCAAAAATTGTGAAAGGAAACTTCACTTAGTTAAATGGGATAAAGTCAAGAGGCCAAAGTTGGAAGGTGGACTTAGCATAAGGGATGTGGCTGCCCACAATATCGCTATGGGAGGGAAGCTGCTTTGGAAAATGATCACAGGGAAAAGATCCTGGAGCAAGCAAATACTTAGGAAGAAATATTTCACAGGTGATAGAGACCGATGCCTAGAGAGGCCTGCAAAAACTCGGTTAGGCTCGCCGATCTTTAACTTATGTCAAAGAGCCATGCCTCTTCTCAAGACAAATCTCACCTGGATTCCGGGGAACGGCTCAAAGATTAGGATCTGGGAAGACTCCATTCTCGGAGATCAACCCCTCTCAGATCTAAGAGAAACAAGGAACATTAAGGCCTGGATTTTGAACAAAAATAGCAGAATACTTTGGGACATTTCCCGTTGGAAGAATGATGTCAAGCAATCCTGGGAAAGCTGGAATCTAGGAGAGTATCCGGAAGAGCTCAATGAGGAAGCTTCAATTCTGCTGAATTCCTCCAAGGGAAATCGCCTTTAAGGGCGGGAATCAAAGACAAAAGAGGTTGGGGCTCAGGTTCAGGGACTTACACTTTAGCAGCTGGTTATAAGGAAGCCTCAGACATTCCGTGGGTTCCTCCTAATCCTGGCCCTTGGAAAGCCCTATGGAGCTTCCCCTCAATCCCTAAGGTGGATCTCTTTGTATGGAACCTTATCCACAACTGTATTCTAACCTATGATAACTTGAAAAGGAAAGGTTGGGAAGGGCCTTCTCGCTGCCCCCTATGCTCACAAGCAGAAGAATCCATTGCCCATCTTCTTTTCCTTTGTGACTTCTCCAAAGAAGTTTGGGGGCTTCTAGTGGGATCAGTCGCCTCCTTTCTACCAACCGAGGGTAAGGAGCTTTTTAATTGTTGGCTGTCTTTGTCCCCGTTCGATCTGACAAAAAAAAATCTACTCAAAACGGTCTGGATGTGGCTTCCAAAATTTATTTGTGGGAAGATTTGGCTAGAAAGGAATAACATGATTTTTAATGAAGAAAGAAGAATGCCAACTCAGGTGGCCATCAAAGTCAAGACCATGATTTCAGAAGCCATAAGTGTGAAGACTTCTATACAGAACACTACCACTTTAACTAATGAAGAAGGGAATTGGCTCAAGGAGTTCAGGCCAACTCATCCGAATATCAACCAAATCAAGCCTCCAAAAAACAGGAATTGGGAGATCCGGATGACGGAACAAGATTTCTTGAAATGGAGATCGGCGCTAGACGAATGGTGTCTCTTCTTTGATGGAGCTTCGAAAGGCAACCTTGGCAGGGCAGGGGGGAGGAGGAATACTTTTCGAACCTTCTGGATCATCTAAATTGTCCTTCGCCTGGGGTCTAGGCCTTGCCTCCAACAATCAAGCCGAATTCTTAGCTCTCTGGCAAGGGCTAAATCAGGTGGTAAAGATGGGCATCAAGACAGTAACGATTGTAGGTGACTCTAAACAGGTGGTGGATGCGTTGAATCTCAAAAAAATTCCAAAGGACACGAGGCTGGCTCATCTTTACAAAAAGATCCTTATCCTCCTGGAGCAACTTCATGATTACAAATTCTATCATGTGCTAAGATTGCTGAACGGTCAGGCAGATAAAGAGGCTAATCAAGGTACTCTGTTAAGCAAAGGACTGTTGAAGAGCAATGGTGAAACATCTCATCACCCGATCCCCTAATTGCAGAGCCAATCCAGATGCGTCTTTTCAATGGGCAAGCCGTCAGACAGGGAAAGCGTCAGAATCAACCTAGCCGCCGGACGGATGATATCTTAGCTCAGAGATTTGGAAACACATTCCCTTCGTGAGGATCACGAGTCAGGACAGGCGGGTCTGCTGTTAAATGGAACCCGCTCGGTGCAAAATTCATTTCAGTTGTTGGACGAACAGTTGGACGAGCTAATCGCAGGGCATCAGGAAGCAATGAATAATCCGAGTCTAGAAGGCATGGAATCATGCTCCAAGACCTCGCTCACTGCGAAAGAGAGAATAGATCTGATCAGGGCCGAATTGGAAAGTCTTAGAGCCTCAACAACCAAGCAAAAATGGGATTTACTCAACTTTGAAATGCAGGATCTCAGGGACGAATTTTCAGATGAGATACACACTGGTTTGAAGGACGCAGCCAACCTCATGGGTGACTTAGGGAAGCGTCTCTGTAATCTGGAGCAGAAGGTTGAGGACTTAACTAAGGCGTTTAGCAAGATTTCTGAGGCATCAGCAGAAGCTGCCACCAGCTCGGGTAAAGGAGGAGTTCGTTGATGGCTCAACAGATCGCCTTCAGTTTTGCAAGGAGCTCCAGCGGAAGATCTTGTCTCGGCATTAGAAGTCTTTCTTTTCAAGCTGTTTTGGTATCTCTGGCATAAGTTTTTTGTTTGTATGTAATACAAGTTCTCTAGCTGGTTGAAGAATCATTGAGCAGCAACTCTGATTTGCTCTGTAAGGGTTAGGCAGCCCTCTCTGCCATATTTTAAATAAAGCTCCATAACCGTTTATGTTAAAAAAAAACAACATCGACATTATTTATACAATGGAAATATTGCTACAATAATGTTATATCATCTTAACTCAAATAAATGTGATAAATGTGATCTTTTGACATATTACTATTGAAATCACTATTCACACTCATATTCTAATAAGATATTTTACATGACTCATTTGAATTCTTTTCAATTAAAAATATAAAGTCTTCCACGTTATCTTTATAACTAAAAATGCCCTCCCACCACAAGAGAACATTATTATGTTTTCCTTAGTATCTCTCCTCACCCCATTAATTTTAACTCAAATAAATGAAATCATCTATGAGTTTCCCACCACAAGAGAACATTACTATGTTTTCCTTAGTATCTCTCCTCACCCCATTAATTTTAACTCAAATAAATGAAATCATCTATGAGTTTGTGAACTAAAACATTAAACAATCATTAGATACTTTCGATTAATTGAAACTAGCTATCTCTATCTATCAGTCATTCTTCCTCAAAGAAATTTAATCTCTAACTTCAACTTTAAATGGAATTTATGATGAATTTGAATTACTTTTAATCTATTTAGATTAAAATAAAAAGAATTGGAATATCATCCATATTGGACTACTACACTATGAACTTTAATATTTAATTCACTTTATGTGGGGAGCTTGATGTACTTGTATTCTAGTTAAAATAGAAGGAAGTGAGAATTCGTTCATTTTTGGACTACTACCTTATGAGTTTATAGGTGTTAAATATTGAAAAACCATTAATCAACACATAACACAATTTTATCTTTATATAGAAGGTGATAGGTGATAAAGGTTGAAAACTTATTAATCAACACATAACACAACTTTATTTTTATAATAAAAAATAGTTTTGGTTAATTTTTTTCAAAGAAAAAACAAAACTTTTTTTAAAACAACTCTTACACTTCATCATGGAGTATTGAATGTATTAAAATTATATGTTTGAGATTTTCTCTCCTTACTTTGTTTCATTTCATTGGTTTCTCTATATTGATTTCATTGGTTAAGTCTCCCTCTATTTTAGATGACCTATTATTAGTACGATGAAATATAGGTAACATGCTTTACATGAGCGATGAAATATTTCGTTAAATTATTTTTTACGTGTATGGGCCTTTTTTATTATGATCCAGAAGTGTTGAATGAAATGGAGAATATTTAGTTACACTCATATATACATGTGTTTATATAGTCGCCCGCTCCTCGCATCTCCTCAAAGGGATATCTATGGAGATTCTATGCGATAGCTAGATGGTCAACATTGGTGGAGGAGCTTAGTGCTATGTAAGGGAAGCTTCATGTATTACTATTATGCTTCTTAAAAAAGGAAATGTTTGTAGCAGAAATTAAGGATTCAAAATAAAATTTTACTTGTAATTTTGATGCTTGGATGCTCCTCTCCTATTGCTACCACCTTTTCTCTTGGTGCTCTCCCATACTCCTTATTCTTGGTGCTTTCCCATACTCCTTATTCTTGGTGCTCTCTTCTTCTCCTTTTTCCTCTCCATCTCATAAATATGTTCCTGAACTGAATAGATTCTCAACCAAAAATATCTTCAACGTTAGTATCTTTCCAATATATAAGAAAATAACCCTCTCTGCCTCATGGGTCTGAACTCATATCCCAATTGGGTTCTAAGTTGTTTTTTCACTTGAACGAGCCTCTTTGCAAGCCCATTATCCCTTCTAAGTTAAAGTTATGATTTCAATGTGAGGAAACATTATATCATCTACAAGTAGGTGTATAAGTTCATAGTTACAACGTCATCAACATAAGAGTGAATATACTCTTTTCTTCTTCCTACTAAGAGAGAAATCAATTTCTTCACCCTATAGAGCATTCCCAAATATCGAACCCGTGAACCTTGAAAAGAAAGGAAAGGTTCACACATGATAAGTCTTTTGTGACCACGGATTCCAGGATTGTGGTCGAGTCTCAACTAATTGCATAGGATATTGAACAAGATCTACGCTCAAATCATAATTTCTACAACTCGTTCAGGAAAGATTCATGCATCAACATAAAACATTGTTCATGGAAGCCCTTTAATTCATTTCATTTCATTTTCATTTATTTTATCATGAGTGCTCTCAGTTTTGGTTTCCTCTCCTCTGATTTAACAAGTAAACCTCACAACTTGGTGGTCGAATAACAGATGAATCTCAGAGCCACGGTCTCTGCCAATTTTGGAGAGTTATTTTTCCTTCATTTTGCATAATTCTCCAATTTTATCACCAATTTTCGCCAAGAGAGGTTTATTGTAAAAGGTTTTAAAAGGTGTTTGTATCTATATGTCCCCATTTCAATTTGTGACAAACCCATCATCATACATTATTTCATGGAAAAACCTGAAAATTTCTCTATTGGGGTATTTATGAAAGTGTAACGATTGAGAGGAGGTTCAATGTAGATTTTTGAGGAACTATGAGGGCTGCCCAACATGCATGTCTTTGACCTCTTGCTGGGATCTAAGTTTAGTCAACCAAATCTATCCTTGCTATTGTTTTAGGATAGCAAATAGGTTTGTTCAAATCTGCCAAGAAATCTACCCTCAACTGATGGATATATGCTCTTTTAAGGTGCCATTGCAAGTGGTTTTAGTAACCCAATGTTAGTACATGCAAACCTAAAAACATATAACACTCCTCTAGGATCTTAACAAGCTCCTATTGCTGATCTAAACTCTAAGCATGCATGAAATTTGGACACAAGTATTTTTGGTCAACATGACCCTGGATAAAACCCGCCCAGGGAAAACCAGTTTGGAGATAGATGAATATAGAAGATCTCAAAGCAAAAGTTACAACATGGAAAAAATATACAAATGAACCTAGTACAATAGCAACCACACTTGGCTGCTTTGGAGTCCCTTGAATATGTGCCTGGTATCTTTTTGAAGTAAGGCGCCCTTTGCCTTGGTGCACCCTTCTTCTCTTTCTAAGCCTTTAGTCCTCTTCCTTGCCACTTTCCTTTGCCTTTGCCTTTGACTTGAACCTTTCCTTTGCCTTTGCCCTTGGTATTGCACCCTCTACACAGAAGTGCCTTCCTCCTTGGATTAGTGCATGCTAAGCTCTAGTGTGCCCCTCCTCTAGCAAAAACTCCATACAAGTGTGCGCCCTCACTTACCCTTGTGCCCTCCATGCAATAGAGTGTTCCCTCTCCAAGTAAATGAGTCTCCTCCAAAAGTATTCACCCTCTCCCAAGCTTGATGCGCCTCCTCCCTTTGGATGCGCCCCTCCACAAGCTTGTGCGCCCCCTTGCTCTAGAATGCGCCTAGCTTCAAGCTAGTGCCCAACCTCCATGAAAGACTCTCCATGCAAGCTAGAACCCTCACCATGCCTTCTCCTCAAACCCTTGACCTCATGCGCCCTATTCTCCTCAAGAAATGCGCCCAAGTGTTTTTCTTCTCCTCCTCTCCTCACTCAACTCTCTTAAGTAACAAGTGAGCCTCTCCTTACCCTTTTCCCTCCTTTAGCCCCTCCTTGGCCTAACCTAAAAGACCAATGGCCTAGATTCAATCTATCCATGTCTAATCAATGGGTGAGATTTAATCCAAAAATCTCACTTAGAAAACCCACTTTCCTAAGTTTGCTTAGTTTGCCTCATGTCCTTTAATTCACCCATAAAGTGAATTAAATGTCAATTTATGACTTAAGTGACATATTTCACTTTTGACTTAAATCTCCTAAGTCAAATTGAAATTAGAACATAAAGGTAAAGTACAAGGGTAATAATCTCCCCCTTTGTGTTTAGAGACTCACAAACACAAGGGGACCACTTTCCAAGGTACCTAAATCTCAATACTCCCTCTTACGGAGGAAAGTGTCATTCACCCCTCCAATCTCCTCCCTGCAGTGGACATTGTTGCCTGCTGGAAAATACTCGATGAGTATGAATGTACCATGATCATCAAAAGTGGTCTCTAACTCTGATCAACTCAACCAAATATCATGATCTTGGAATCTCACCAAAGATCCCTACCTTGTCATCTCACCAAGGATTTCTACCTCTTGGCATCTCACCAAAGGTCACTTCTTTTGGCATCTCACCAAGAGTCTCTCTCTTGGAATATCACCAAGAGTCTCACTCTTGACATCTCACCAAGAGTATCTAGATCTTGGCATCTCACCAAGATCCTCAAATCGGTCTGTCACCAAGTGACTTCCACCTGAAATAGAATCTGAAGTTGATCTGCTCGTCTCCATATTGAAGTGAGGCTCAAGCCTCTCTGGCACCCTGCTCACACTCATCAATCTTTGATGCTCTGTATCCCTGCAACAAATGTATGACTGCTCGACAACTATGAAACTGAAGTTCTCCCGGGTGGACCAGTTACCCCTGAATATGATGTCCTCGAAAGCTGAGTTTGCGTCCCACGAGATACAACACTCTCAATCTACGGGACCTCCTCAACTTTGTTTGCGTACCAACTGTCGGATGGTGTATCAACTGACAAACAACAACTGACAAGAGCACACTCCCTCTAAAACTGAGAAGTGAACTCCTCCTCCTCTGTTGTCATTGCAGTACCATCCTGCTGCTTCTTCTTCTTGTTGGGACACTGTCCAACATAGTTCCCCATCTCTCCACAAGCAAATATTATCACTGTTCTCATGTCTCTCTCTCACCCACTGCCACTCTGTTGTGGCTTGGCCCCTCCCTTGGGACCCTTTCTAACACCCTTGTCGACCTTCTTCTTTCCCTTTGTCCAAAGAGAAAGATCCTCATCACCCTCTGATATACGTTGTTGTCCTAAAGACCCAGAGATACATCTTAGCTCCTCTTGTACGAAATCATCCCAGAGTCTCTCCCAACTGGGCATGAGCTCCTGTGATAGAATGCCTCATACAAATGAACCCTAAGGTTTGGAGAAGTCATTTTAGGTTGTCCTCACCAAAAAGTCTAGATCCATAATCTCTCTGACTACTGCCAAATCATCTTGAATATGTGTAAATATACTAAGGTATGATTTCACTGACTCAGAATTGAGCATCTAAATGCCCCTGAGATTCTCTTGCAAAACCATCTTCTAGTTCTGATTGGGACTCTGGTAAAGCTTGCACAATGGGGCCCACATCTCAAGGGCATAGTCCTTCCCAGTCAAATGGGGTATGACGTGGTCTATACCACATCACAAATAGTCCTCTTATCTTAATCATAAGCTTTCCATCGTCTGCTTGTGTGCCCCATATGGAGTTATACCCTATGGAAGTAAAATTATGCCAAAATTTTACCCTTACTATTTTGGTTGTAACTTTCTCATACGAGCTTTGTTTTGTGAACAATTTAGCTCATTGGATAGCTATGTTCGAGTTCTTTTATTTGAGTTGTAGGTACAATAATGTTTTTTTGGGTTTTGATTGGCTAAAAAGGTTGTTAGGACTTCAAAATCACCCCGCGAGTTAATAATCTTCAAAAACCACAAAATTTCGCATAAAATTGATTGTTTTACTATTGTAACAACCTTTTAAATCTGAACCATTGATCTCAAATTGCATGGAATCTGAGTCGTTGATCTACACTACATCGACCATCGGTGACCGAAGTTCTCCCTTGGGCATGCACCACACTTTTCCCAATCTGCCGACGCGACCATTGGTCATTGGCCCATTCCCTCGACCATCAATTTGTACACATCTCTAAATTGGTTGATTCAATTGTCCGTCGTCGACGATATTTGTTGGCGAATGAAAACTCCTCATTAATTCGGTTGATGCCGACCATCGACCCATTGACTATCGACGATCCCCGACGAATGTTGAAAACGCTTCCCCAAATCGGCCAACCTTACCATCGACCATTGGCCACTTCTAGGATGACATGGCATGATATGTCATCCTGAGGTGTCAACTTGGGTGAGGTGGCATGAAATGTGTATGGTTATGTGGCATGACACATCATCATCCTCTTTTCCCCATCGACCATCAGTTGTTTCTCTTGGACGACCCGAACTCCTCACCGAGTCGACCAACGCCCGATCATTAGCCCGTCAACCATCGTCTTGCTTCATTTGAAACACTTCACCGAATCAACCAATTTCTGACCATCGACCCATTGGCGATTTCCATTGGAAATTGAAAATACTTTGTTGGATTCGGTCGATGTCGACCATCGACCATCAACGATCAAAGATGTATTTTGGGCAAACCAAAATCTTTGCCATTTTGGCCGACCCGAACATCGGTCGTCGATGATTTCTCTTGGTGAACTTCAACACTTAGAATTTTTTTGACATTTCTCTTATTGATATGGACCGTTGATATCCCAATCGAAACAATCTGAACCGTTGATTCACCAAACTTTACCCAAATCTACCAACGAACCTCAATTGTCGATCTGATCCATTTCAAAAACCCTCGAAATGAATCCCGACCATTAATTTTCTCAACCTTCAAAACGACCGAAACATTCCAAATTTTTAAATTATCAAAGTGTATCTTAGTCGTCAATCTCAAGATCAAACACAATCTCTATTCAACAACACAGGTATTCCAAAAGAGGACGAACACCTTCAGTAACCACTCACATAACCAGATCAAAGATCAACATACCGATGTTTTCACGTGGTAAAACCCCTATGGGGAAACATCCACGGCCCCATCCAACACGGCCACTTGGAGCAGTTTACTAATGCAAAAGAAAAAAATTACACGGATATTTTACAAGAGAGTTTCTCACAATCGATCATCGAAAAATGACCCTCCATGCTCTTTAAATAGAGATCATGGACCAATCGGGTGTTAAGCCATGGATCAATGGCCATTAAGATTGAGGAGAGTATGAACCGTCATAGCACTCTATGTCGGGAACATATCATGACCATCGGATTTCCTAACTACAAATGCATACTAAAGAAACACACTAAGAAACACACATTAGACCCAGTAGATCTTAACTAACTCCTAAGTGTCTAAATATCCTAACATCCCCCCTTAAGAACAACTTGGGATAGGATTGAAGGATTTACAATATTGACACAATAGGAGGAGGAGGGAGGCATTAGAGCCTATCGCCCCTTAATGACAACTTCTTGAACTCCTAACATAGATCGAAGTTTGGAAAAAATTGCTTCTGTAAGAGACTTTGTGAAAACGTCTACAACTTGATCTTCTGTAGGGAAAAAGAGTACTTCAACAACTTGATCATGAATGAGCTTTCTGATGAAGTGCATGTGTAGCTCGATGTGCTTGCTGCGCTTTTGTTGAACTGGGTCTTTGGCGAACTTGATGGTGTAGATTTTAATGACAAAAAATAGCTAATGAAAATTTTGTCAAACACTTAGCAACCTAGAGATAGTTGTCTTGCATGAACTTCATAAATGCCTTAAACCCACATTTAGAAATTACCATAAGTAGAAATACACATTGCTAAGCAAAATAGCAACGGAAATAAACACAATGAACATCAACCCATAAAACTCAGAAATTTAGGCAAAAGCCAAGGAAAACCCCAATGTAGGGAAACCCATCGAGAGAGAGAGAGAGAGAGAGAGAGAGAGAGATATTATTCATCTTTCAGGAAAGTACAGAACAACAACAAATACACATTTCCAGCCAAGGAAAATACCTCACATCACCAAAACAGTCCCACTAAATTATGCCTCGATTTTTGTGCCAAATTTGTATTATTGTACGGATTGTTTTGTACCTTGATTTTCGTGCCAACAATCAGTTGTACGGACTGTTCTGTACGACCCATAAACAACAAACATAAATCTGAAATCCACCATGAAAAACGTGCCCAAAGATGCCTCGATTTTTGTGCCAAATCCATACTATTGTACGGATCCGTACAGTACGGCCTCCCATAGTAGAAAAAATAACTCAGCCACAAAACATAAAATCTTTCCTTGGGATTTGTGCCCTAGCTCCCTTGGAAAACATTCCCTCTTTGCTGCTCACTTTCCTCTCTCAAGTTTACTCAGAAAATCTCTCTCAATCTTCTCTCAATGTGTCTTGCACACTACCCAATGCATTTCACTTTATTACATAAGTGCTTTATTAAAATAAAGTCACTTTGAAATTAGAAGGTACACTTTATAAAAAAGTCACTTTAATAAAAGAACCACTTCTTAACAACTTTATAAAAACCTATTACAAAGTTAAGTTCCTGGTAGTGTAAATATAAGGTAACATCCGCATACAAGACAAAACATGCAGAGTATCTCCCGAGCTAAAAAGCTAACACTCCCTCTTAGCGAGGGATGTACTCGTTGCCATCTCCATCATCTGGTCCCATCAGACTGTGCTCTGTAGGAGCTCCCTCTGAACTTGGAGCCGTCCTCAATACCTGCACATAACTCGAACTAGAAGATCTTCTCCTGACAACATCCTGGAACCCTGAGCTCACTTCATCTTGAGCATTGGTTCAATCAACCTGGCTAAGCCTCTTGCCAGTGCTCAGAAGATACTCGCTCTCTTCTCTCGGAATGTAACACTGAATCCTTGGCGCCACCGTAGTTTCATAAGCCTTCTCAAACTCCTCATTCGACGTTGAATCATACATTGAAGGTTGTCCTCTCAACATATACAACCTGTCCACCCAGTTACTGATCAACTGCAGCTCTACTGGGTCCACTCCCTACCTGTAGATAAATACATGTTCCCTCTTGAACAATATGCAATATCCTACTTCCTCCAAGGCTAAGACTGAGAGCAAGTTAACCCTCAACCCTGAAACAAAGAGAATTCCATCAAGCTCCAAGAGTCCCCCAAACTTGAGTTGGAATCTAACATTCCCAACTCCACGTACAACTCTCGCCATACCACCTTCATTTACCACCTGTTGACCACGACCAATCTCTGTGAAATCTAGAAATACTCGCCAGATTCTCGTCATGTGGCTAGAGGCTCCACTATCCACAATCCATCTGATATCACCTCCAAATCCTCTGCTGTCGACACTAGAAACTAGGGTCACCTAAGAGAATTCATTTTTGTACTTTGAAGCAAAGTCCTCCATGGCTGCTATAGCAGTTGTCTCGGGCCCCTTTGATTTCGTCTTCTTCTTTCTCTCAGGACAACTAGAGGCAAGATGCCCCAACTGGTTACAACAATAGCATCTGAATTTACTCAAGTCCCTTCTGAAACATCCTTTCTTCTTGCTCTTTGCATCAAGAACAACATTCTCATCAACTCCATTTGTCTTATGTTCACTGCTATGAGATCTTTCTTGGATCTCCTCCTGAGTGAAATCATCCCACAGTCTGCTCCAATCTGGTAGATGCTCACGTCCCACCACACACTTCATGAAGACTTCTCATTCTTTGGTGAAGCCATTTAAGGCTATCCTCACCAACTCAGAATCCGTAATGACCTCTCCAACAACAACCAACTCATCTTTTACTTGAGCCACCTGGGTAAGATAAGAAGAGACACTCTCCTCCTTACCCATCTTGGTATCATGCAACTTAGCCTTCAAGGCCATCTTCTGGTTCTCGTTCTTCGCCTCATACAAGTTTTTAAGTGCATCCCACATCTCCTTGACAGTCTTTTTCTCAGCCAAGTGTGGGATAAGGTGATCCTTCACCCCATCCAAAATAATCCTCTGAGCCTTGGCTTCCTTGATCTCATGCAAGTCCAAAGAAATAGGATCTGCTGTGGGAGCTACCACAACAGAGTTTACATAGTTATAAATTTTGTTCTCCTTGAGAACAACTAACAACCAGACCTTCCACTGCAAATAGCTAGAAATGCAATCCAACCAATCCTCATATCTAATGCTTGCAACCATATTCCCTGTCACAACTCAAGGAAAACAATCACACCCTTTTGCCCAAAAATCACACTGCCCGCTATCAAAGACAAAGCTCTGATACCATGTAGATTTTAATGACAAAAATCATCTAATGAAATTTATGTCAAACACTTAGCAACCTAGAGATAATTGTCTTGCATGAACTTCATAAATGCCTTAAACCCACATTCAGAAATTACCATAAGCATAAATACACATTGCTAAGCAAAATAGCAACAGAAATAAACACAGTGGACAACAACCCATAAAACTAAGAAATTTAGGCAAAAGCCAGAGAAAACCCCAACGTGGGGAAACCCAATAAGAGAGAGAGAGAGATATTATTCATCTTCCAGGAAAGTACAGAACAATAACAAATACACATTTCCAACCAAGGAAAATACCTCACAACCCCAAAACAGTTCCACTAAATTCTACCTCGATTTTTGTGCCAAATCCGTACTGTTGTACGGATTATTTTGTACCTTGATTTCCATGCCAACCGTTAGTTGTACGAACTGTTTCGTACGACCCCGAAACAACAAACAAAAGTCTGAAATCTGCCTCGAAAAATGTGCCCAAAGCTGCCTTGATTTTTGTGCCAAATCTGTACTGTTGTACGGACTATACAGATTCGTATAGTACGACCTCCCACAATAGGAAAAATAACTTATCCAAAAAACATAAAATAAATTCTTGGGATTTGTGCCCTAGCTCCCTTGGAAAACGTGCCCTCATTGTTGCTCACTTTCCTCTCTCAAGCTTACTCAGAAAATCTCTCTCAATATTCTCTCAATGTGTATTGCACACTACCCAATGCATTCTTTTATAATCTGAAAATGACATTTTCCCTCCAAAGTGTCTTTTCACCTTCCCCAACCCTAAATCCAAAGGTCAAAATTAGATCTTTGCATTTTTCAAGATTAAGGGTCATGATCCATTCCCTCCAAAATGAATCACTTGAAATATTAAAGTTATTTCACTTTATTACATAAGTGCTTTATGAAAATAAAAACACTTTAAAATTAGAAGGTACACTTTATTAAAAAGTCACTTTAATAAAATAATCACTTCTTAACAACTTTATAAAAACCTATTACAAAGTTAAGTGTCTGGTAGTGTAAAGATAATGTAACATCCACATACAAGACAAAACATGTGGAGTACCTCCGGAGCTAAAAAGTTAACAGATGGCACTCTGATTTGTGCACCAAAGGCTGATCGAATGTTGTTGCTCGAATCCAAACCCTAAAAGGATCTGTCGAAGCCACAAGGCTTCCTGATTTGCATTTACCATTGCTCGGTACTCTGCTTCTGCTGAAGAAAGTGCAATAACTTGTTGTTTCTTACAGGCCCAAGTGACAAGTCATGAACCAAGGCTAAAAACATAACCTGCAGTAGACTTCCGATCATCAGGGTCCTCAACCCAATCTAAATTAGTGAAACCAACTAATAAAGGAGTCCCCCCTGAACTGTAATGTATCCCAAAGTGAACTATGCCACAGACATAATGAAGTATCCTTTTAGCTGCTTTCCAATGGCTTTCATGGGGTGTTTGCATATACCGAGCAACAAGACCAACATCAAAGGAAAGATCAGGACGAGTATGAGTCAAGTATTAGAGGCTACCAACTAACTGACAGTACAGGGTGACATCAACTTCAGGAGAAGTACAGGTGGCAGTAAGCTTGACTTCGGACTGGAAGGGAGAAGGGGTTGGTTTACAATCATCCATGTGAAAGCGACGAAGAAGGTCACAAGCATACTTAGACTAGGAAAGAAAAATTCCTTCATTGGTTTGCAAAACTTGGAGGCCAAGGAAATAGTGCAAAAAGCCCAGGTCTGTCATTTCAAATTTCTTCTTAAGGCTGGTTTTCATATGGTTTAAATTTTTTGAGTCACTACCAGTAAGGATAAGGTCATCAACATAAAGGACAAGGATTATGAGATGGATTCCTACTTTCTTGGTATAGACATTAGGATTAGAATGGCATATACATCATCCAATGTCAATAAGAAAGTTTTCCATTTTGGCATACCAAGCTCGGGGAGCTTGCTTAAGACCATAAAGAGATTTCTTAAGGCGACAAATAAGGCTAGAGTCATTCTGGACATATCCATGAGGTTGTTTCATGTAGATTTCTTCTTGCAAATCTCCACGCAAGAAGGCGGATTTAATATCCATCCGATGGACCTCCCATTTATGTGAGGTGGCAAGGGTAAGAACAAGGCAGATGGAATTCATTTTGGCTATAGGGGAAAAGGTTTCATTATAGTTAATTCCTTCAACTTGAGAAAATCCTTTGGAAACTAACCGAGCCTTGTGTCTTTCAACACTTCCATCTAATGCATACTTAGTTATGTAGACCCATTTACATCTGAAAATTTTTCTTCCTTTTGGAAGAGGTACAAGATCCCAAGTATCGTTTGTCATTAAATAACGATACTCTTCATTCATTGTTGTATCCCAATCTGGATGACCTGAAGCTTCTGCAAATGTCTCTGGATCATGAGTCTCTAAAACTTTAGTCAAAAGAGAAGAGGCTTGTTGGAATTGTGAACGTATTCGATGCTGATATGAAGTATCACCGACAAGACCTCCAACTGCTTCTCGTGTTGAATGAACCCATCTAGGAAGCGGTGAAACTGGTGTTGGTTCAGGTTCAAAGGACTCATCTGGAGGAAGTGTTGGTTGTGGAGCCTGATTATATTCCTGGTTCAGAGCTCCTTTCTTTCAGGCGTGTTTATACCAAATGAAGTATTTACACCCCAGAAGTATATACACTCTTCCACGTGGGGGAGTGCAGAGGGGGCTATCCCCCCGGCTGGGGGGTCTGGGGGCAAGCGGGGGTTCGGGGGCGAAGCCCCCGAAGCAAAAATTGCCTTGGAAAAGTATATTGTAATTTCATTGTAAATCTGGACCGTTCATTATAAGGTCACAGATCTAACGGTAGAGATTATGTTAGGGTTTTTTGCCCTAGAAGGCAACCCTCTTTTATGAGGGAAATGTATTGCGGCTATGGATGATGGTGAATATTGTATTCTGAGAGAGGAGACTGTGAGAGAAAGAAGAGGAAGTTACAACGGGTTTTGCTGTAAGTTGTATACCTTCATTTGCTGGATAATAATAAAGGAAGGACCTAACAATTTCTTTGGTGGACGTAGCCCACACTATGTGAACCACGTAAATCTGTGTCTCTCTTGTATTGTGTGTCGTCTGTGTTTTGTTTCTGCATTTGTTTTATTTTATTGCTCAGCGGTCCTGTTTTTCTAACAACTGGTATCAAAGTGTAAGGTAACTCGCAGGAAAAGAGGGTTCCTAGTTCGAGTGGGAGCAATGTCGGAAGATGGAAAGTTTAGGGTCGAGAAATTTAACGGCCAAAACTACTAGTTATGGAAGATGCAGATGGAAGACTATTTATATCAGAAGGAT
>ML778028.1:1605393-1629254 GCA_009831015.1 Picea engelmannii
TGTATTATGTTTCATTCATAGATGATTTTTCAAGGAACACATGGATTTATTTTCTTAGAAAGAAATCTGAGGTATTTGATAAATTTAAAGAGTTTAAGGCTCTGGTAGAAAATCAGATAGAGAAGAAAATAAAGGTATTGAGAACAGATAATGGTGGAGAATTATGCGGAAATGAATTCGAAGAATTCTGTAAGAAGTGTGGTATAGCAAGGCAAAAGACTACTCCATACACTCCTCAACATAATGGAGTTGCAGAAAGGATGAACATGACACTGATGGAAAAAGAAAGGAGCATGCTTAGCGGTGCCGGGTTAGGACAAGAATTTTGGGCAGAGGTAGTGGGTACATCATGTTACCTAGTCAATCAATCACCTTCATTAGCGTTGGATGATAAAACTCCACATGAGGTATGGTTTGGAAATAAACCCTCTCTTCAACATCTTAGAGTGTTTGGTTGCGATGCT
The DNA here is from genome assembly GCA_009831015.1 of Picea engelmannii. Classification (NCBI taxonomy): domain Eukaryota; kingdom Viridiplantae; phylum Streptophyta; class Pinopsida; order Pinales; family Pinaceae; genus Picea; species Picea engelmannii. Next base: position 1,605,858 of record ML778028.1, read on the forward strand.
TATGTACATGTTCCAAAGGAAAATAGAAGTAACCTGGATAAAAAGGATGAAAAGTGTATCTTTATTGATTATAAAGATGGTGTGAAAGGTTATAAGCTTTGGAACCCATAAACCAAGAAAATTGTTTACAGTCGAGATGTTGTTTTCAAAGAGGTAAAAGATGTGTCCAAATAGGAATTCCTACCAATGCAAGACGAACCTGAGAAAATAGAGCTTGAGTTGGATGATGCAAAATCTGAATCATCTGAAGAAGAGGAAGCAGAAGAAGAAGAACCTCATACCCCAGTATTGAGGAGATCAGTGAGAGATAGAAGACAACCAGAAAGGTATAGTCCACTTGATTTTCGTTCCAATTTTGCTTTATCTATTACTGATGATGATCCTAGAATTGTCATGGAAGCAGTGAATTCAGAGGATAGTAAACTCTGGAAGAAGGCCATGGTTGAAGAAATGGATGCCTTGGATAAGAATGAGGCATGGGATATAGTTGAGTTGCCAGCTGGAAGAAAATCGGTTGGTAACAAATGGTTGTTCAAGAAGAAGTTTAATGCACAAGGTAAAGTGGAGAAATACAAAGCTCGGTTAGTAGCAAAAGGTTATTCCTAGGTAGAGGGAATTGACTTTGGTGAGATTTTTTCTCCTGTTGCTAAGTTAACTTCTATTAGATTTATTTTATCTATTGTTGCTGCTTTTGATCTTGAAGTGGAACAGATGGATGTGAATACAACATTTCTACATGGGGTTCTGGAAGAAGAAATCTACATGAAGCAGCCAAAAGGCTTTATAGTGAAGGGAAAGAAAGAGCTGGTCTATAAGCTAGAGAAGTCACTATATGGTGTGAAGCAATCACCTAGGATGTGGTACCAAAAGTTTGACACATACATCCTTGGATTGGGATTTGTAAGAAGCAAGGTTGATCACTGTGTATATTCCAAGTAGGTTGGTAATCACTTCATTTATGTAGTGTTGTATGTTGATGACATGTTGTTGGTATGAAATAACATGGATGTTATCAAAGAGGTGAAATTGCATCTATCCTCAAAATTTGATATGAAGGATCTCGGTGCAACTAACTTCATTATGGGAATGGAGATTAAAAGAGATCGTGCAAACAAGAAACTCTGGTTGAATCAGAGAAAATATGTTGAGACGATATTGCAAAGGTTTAATATGCATGGAAGTAAACCGATCAAGGTTCCTATTCCTATAGGTGTAAAGTTATTTGCAGATCAGTGTCCCAAGACACAGGAAGAAGAAGAGGACATGTCCCATGTTCCATATGCCAGTGTAGTTGGCAGTTTGATGTATGCAATGGTCTGTACTAGACTTGACATTGTACATGCAGTGGGAGTTTTGAGTAGGTATATGTCAAAACTAGGGAAGGAGCATTGAACAACAATAAAGAGGGTCTTCAGGTATTTGTGTGGCACTACCAATTATGGATTGTGCTACCAATAAAGACCAGGATTGGACAGAGTGGTGGACATACATGGCTTTGTTGATGCAGACTGGGCTGGAGATCTGGATCATAGAAGATCTACAAGTGGGTATGTGTTTAACCTATTTGGAGGAAAAATCAGTTGGATGAGAAAAAGACAGGCTGCAGTGCCACTCTCAACTACAGAAGATGAATACATGGCAACCACTCATGCAAGCAAGGAAGCAGTATGGTTACAAAGATTGTGTTCATGTAATGGGTTGCTACAACAAGTAGTGATATTAGATTGTGACAGTTAGAGTGCAATCTTCCTGGCAAAGAACCCTGCTTATCATCCGAAGACAAAACATATTGATGTTCAGTATCACTTTGTGAGAGACATGGTTGAGGAAAAGAAAGTGTTGCTGGAAAAGGTTGACACTTTGAAGAATGTTGCAGTTTCATTGACAAATTTTGTAAGCACATAAAATTTCTCTTGGTGTAGAGTAATAATGGGCATTGATGCCCTAGATTGTTGACTATATAATATTGGGACCCCTGGATGCAAAGAAAACAACAAGTGGGAGAATGTTGGGTATGTGTTATATTCTTTGCATCTCTGTGTGTGGGCGCGTCAGATTCAACAACTGCGTCTGACGATCCCTCATAGTAGTGCTTAGGTATGCCTTCCTTGGTTACGCGTAGTGGTCGGGGCAGCGCCCCGAAATTTTTTTTTGGCGGTTTTTTCTATTTTTAGCAGATTTTGCTATTTTTAGCGGTTTACTAAAAATAATCCTGGTTTTAGGGATTAGGGTTTTGGTATGTACGAAATACCTAAAACATTGTATATATTGTATAGTGAATGGTGAAATTCGATATAATGAATGTAAGAAAGGTTTTCCCAGTTGAGGGTTTCCGGTATAAAATCTCTGTGTACTCTGTGTATAAGCCATTGATTAAATTCTGTTTTGCTTAAGAATCTATATGCATTGCTTGGTTACGCGCAACGGTCGGGGCAGTGCCCCGATTTTTTTTTTGGCGGTGTTTTCTGTTTTTAGCAGATTTTGCTATTTTTAGCGGTTTACTAAAAATAATCTTGGTTTTAGGGATTAGGGTTTTGGTATGTACAGAATACCTAAAACATTGTATATATTGTATAGTGTGGTGAAATTCGATATAATGAATATAAGAAAGGTTTTCCCGGTATAAAATCTCTGTGTACTCTGTGTATGAGCCATTGATTAAATTCTGTTTTGCTTAAGAATCTATATGCATTGCTTTACTTCACAGGTTTAAAACTTACAGTATGAACCATCAGATCACTCTATGTCGGGAAGATATTGTGACCATCAAATTTCCTAACTACAAATGCATACTAAAGAAATACACATTTACCTAATGACACATTAGACCAAGTAGATCTTAACTAACTCCTAAGTGTCTAAATATCCTAACAATCTCGACGTTAATTCACAAAACTGCCTGCAACTCTACAACAACCATTAAAACTCGAAATTCAACCATTCCTAGTCGAATTCGGCTCTGCAACTTTGCATATTGGATCCATTAAACCTCTTAAACAACTCTAATTCCTTTGAACTCCAATATTTCTCACGAAATTGAGGATTTCTCTATGATTTTCCCCATTTTCCCCAAATTCGTCACAGACAAAAAAAAAAAACTTCAACAAAGAATTTGTTGAATTCACATCTATCTTGGCCCAAACAAGCCCGATGTTGAACCTGAGGGCTCTTATACCATAATGTAACATCCTCCGACCCAACCGAGGGACATTATGGTGTAGAATACACATGAAAACAAAATTTATGCTAACCAAATTAATTGTCTTTACAACTAACTGATTTCCTGTAGCTTTCAACTATGAAATTACAACTAGATTTAGCTATTTTCTATAACCATAAAACAGATGCATCTACAACATGCTAAATACACACTTGAATGCAGTAAATAGTTCATTGCATCAACATATAAATCATTCTCATTTACAAAGGTCATGCACAACAATTTAACTCATAACTACAAGACAAAAAACATATAAACATTTATCTTTTAACAATGGTTGTGCAACCAGTTGTTTGGGACGAACGTTCCACCCAACCATAGATTGATTGTTCCAAATATCAACAGTCAGTGACCCCATAGCTAAGGCTAGTAATCCACAAAAGAGGGCGGTCTCTCACTATCCACTCACAACTCATAAAACTCACAACCCACTGGTATTCTCCTACAACTATCCCAATTTTCCACCAGCTCTTTTCCTCTTGACCTGTCCAACCCAAGGAATGTACCCCTTCACTGATCTCAGTCCCTCGGGTGTCCCATTCATTTATCAGGGTCTCTCTGGCACAAGTAACTAGGAATATCTCAGTAGGGAACTCAAGGGAATTTGCTGCAAGGAAGACTACCAACAAACCACAACAAACACTTGTTCCAATCAGGAGTTCACTCTTCGGGACTGACAACCCGTGTAACGACCCTGCTTAAATAGATGTATATGATTATTAATTATAATTAAATTAATAATCTAACTGTCCTAAAAGATGAGCTAAACAAAAATTATTTCTTAAAATAACATTAACAAATTACTAATATGTTATTTTAAGAAATAATTTTTGTTTAGCTCATCTTTTAGGACAGTTAGATTATTAATTTAATTGTAATTAATAATCATATACATTTATTTAAGCAGGGTCGTTACAACCCGACTCTTCAATATTTAGCTCCAAAACGTTCCAAATATGATCCAACATGCTCTAGAATTCGCCCTCCATGGCTGCACCAGCTCCAAGCTCTCTTTCCTCTTCTCTACTTGTTTCTCATGCCCAAAAACTCAATGTGTAAAACTATTTTCCCCAACCCCTATGAATTTCCTCCCTTTGGATTACTTACTTGACTCACATTTTTTCTCAAGCTGATTGTATTCAACCCCCATGTGCTCAATAAATTTGGAATGTGACCACTCACACCCACCCTCTTACATGTATTCACTCTCTCTTAGCCATTCTTCTAGACCCTCCTCTCTCTTGTGGATTAATTCAACCCTCATCTTTGTCCATGTCCCTTTAGCAGTTGACATCACATTTTTATTATTAAAACATAGAAATACAATTCACATATTACATTGCTTGGCCGTAGCCACATATTATATCTACATTAACCATTAATTAAACTAGGGATTATAGTGGGGATGTTACACTAGTTAATATTTTCTCTTCTAACTGAATCCAACAATGTGTAATCCAAGTTGAGATCGTCGTTGGAACTCATACTGATAACATCCCCACCCACCCATTCTCGTCCTTCCATCAAAGAGGTATTTTTTACCAAGGAACCCCTGAGGCTTCGAGAAACTTACCACATTACAGACTTCAATATCATTCTCGACATGACCTTCTTCAAGGGTTCATTCACATATTTCAATGCTCTCGACACTGAGTGGTTTCTTCTCAATTTCCTTCTACATCTAAGCAACATGGAGCGATCTGTGGACTCCATAGGACCCAATTTGTAGTCATTGTCTATAGGTCTAGATGCAAATCTCCTCTCCAAGGGTCTCGATAGAAATTTCCTTTCCAGAGGCCCATAAATGAATCCTCTCTTGCTCACCAAGGGCCCCAAATTTGATACCCCTTGAGCATAGGTTGCAAGGGTGTTGATGTTTGTAGCATTGGACATGTACTTCCACATATGTCTAACTGTCTAGACGTGTGGAAGTCTTCCAAAGCCTTTATACCTTGATACTTTACTTTAATTAAAGGAATTATTAAAGTAAAGTGCGTTTATTAATTAATTGAGTTTATTTAATGAAATGTTAAAGATATTAGCATTAGTGAATTAAATCTTTGCTATTGATCTCAAGTGAGGTGAGAAGTAATCTCAATCATCAATCACTTTGGAGATTAGGGTTAGGTCATAACTCAAGATTATAAAAGTAAGGCTAGGATAATGGATGAAGGATGGTTGTTTTGACACAAAGAGAAAATATGGACTTTTGCTTAAGGAGATCTTGGATAGGTGGAGAAGGAATTCCATCTAGATATTAGGTTTGGGAGAAGAGAGAATAGAGGCATCCACAAGTGGGTTTCAGCAGATTGGAGCCACAACAGCAGGGTTGCACCATACAAAGTTTGTCGTACAGTGTTTGTGCGAGTGTATGTGGGTTTCAGTGGAGACAGGTGTGTATATATGAGTTTTATTAAGGAAAGGCGCATACATCTCCAGAAACATGAAAGTTTGGGATCGTACAACAGACCAGGAGTTGCTAGGGTTTACATGTGTTGTCTAAATTTTTTTGTGTTTCTATGTGGGCCATTTTCCCAATAAGGGAGCCCTTGTAAGATTTGAAATTATTTGAATGATAAGCTTAGTTGATGGGTAGAATATCTTTGTGTATTGTGTATGAGATTTTGGTTTCTACTATTACTTTTACTATTTACTTGATTTGATTATTCCAACAAGTGCATTTTGTTTTGAGCTGCTAATTTGATTTACAACAAGGAAATCACTGCATAACAAGATACCTAGGTGCTAGAGTATGGATTTTAAAATGGTATCAAAGTTCTCATTCTAAGAAGAAGCCAGATTATAGATCGACAACAGTTGATAGCAGATCTATCAAATCTGCAAGGATATTTCAACATATCGATAACCAATAGTCATAAATCAATGGTTGGATTTCAAGGAAACAACCCTACTGAAGCAGAACAAGTGTTTGCAGTCGTATGGAGTTGTACGCGAGTTGTAGTAATAACACTCCCATACATACATGGGTTAGCTTAAAGAAATTCAAGTACATACGTGGGTTAGCTTAAGGAAATTCACGTACATACGTGGGTTTTAGTGGTGAGAAGCGTGTACAAGATCGTACAAGTCGGTACAAGGACAATTTCAACAGTAGTTGTTTCTAGGGAAGATTATTAGGTCTAAGGGATGGAAACAACAAGTTTGAGAGTTGACAATAGATTAGATGGAGCATCCAACATCCTATCTTGGAAATCAAGAGTTGCTTTGGCTTTGAAGGAACATGACCTTTGGGAGATAGTGGAAAAAGTAGTTGTTCCACCAATATATCTACAAGTTTTGGCAGCTGACGAGAAGAAGGAGATTGAAGCTGAGCGGGTGATCTTGGATTTCAATGAAGGATCATCTAATTCCTCACTTATCCGGGAAGAATATGACCAAGGATATGTTTGATGCCATGGTAGGATTATTCCAGAGCACTAACATGAATATGAAGATGGTCTTAAGAAATAAACTTAGATTTGTGCAGATGTCTAGATTTGACAATGTTACCAGCTACTTCATGAGGATCACTCAGGTACATGATCAACTTGCAGCTGTAGGGGAGAAATTGGATGACCTATAGCTCACTAATGTGGCATTGAATGGTTTCCCAACTCTTGGGAACAATTTGTCAAGGGAGTCTGCGTTGGGGAAAAACTCCCAAATTGGTAGAGGCTTTGGGATGATTGTATCCAAGAAGAGACTTGGCCCTTGTCAGTAACATAAGGAAAGGCAAAGGAAAGGGTTCCAGTAAGAAGGGTAATTGTGATGGAGGAACATAACAGCCGGGAAAGAAGAAGGACTTGAGTAAAGTCAAGTGTTTCTCACGTCATCAGAATGGACATTATGCATCTCAGTGTCTAGAGAAGAAGAAGGGAAGAGGAAAGACACAATCAACAATATCAACAGAGATGTAGCTAGATGAGTTTGGAACGAAGTTTGAGAAGGATTTATCACTAGTTTCTTTCCTTTCTACCAACACAACCATCAGGAGTGTATGGTACTTGGACAACGATGCATCTCGTCATATGACAAAATCACGGGAGTTATTCAATAGTTTGACGGATAAGGAATTGGGGATTCATGTGGAGCTTGTTGATGATACCAAGTATGTAGTAAAGGGAGATGGAACAATCTTGTTCTAGCTTGAGTTAGGAGGTTTGTTTGATGCCCATGATGTTCTTTATGTACAAGGACTGAAGAATAATTTGCTCGTAGTCTCAATTATGGAGGACAAGGGTTTTTCCATTACTTTTCATAGAGGGCAAGTACTCATATGTCTAGAGAATGCTACCTTGGACACAACAATGGTCATTGGGGTTAGAGAGGGAACATGAGGTTGGGACACCTGCACACCTGCACTACAGGGCGTTGCCAATTTTGAGGGGGATTGTTATAGGTCTTCTAGAGTTCAGTGTTGAGAAACATGGAGTGTGCATAGAGTGTGCACTTGTAAAGAATGACAAGGCTACTTTTCCAAGCAACAAGAGTAGGTCAGAGGGGATCTTGGATCTTATACATTCATATGTGAGTGGGCCGATGTTAGTAGTATCAGTGCAGGGAGCATCATACTATGTAATGTTCCTTGATGGATTTTGCAGGAAAACCTGGATCTTCTTTATGAAGACCAAGGATGAGGTCTTTAGTCAGTTTCAGGAGTTCAAGGCTTAGGTGGAGAACTAGATGGGAAAGAAGATCAAGGTCTTGAGGTCAGATAATGGGGGAGAATACACCTCCAATGAATTCAAGGATTTCTGCAAGGAGGTAGGGATCAAGAGGGAGTTGATAGTCTCATACAACCCTCAACAGAATGGGGTTGCAGAAAGAAAGAACCGATCCATCATTGGTCTTCCAAGGCTATGATACATGACCAGGAGTTGCCTATGTTTCTTTGGGTAGAGGTGTATAACACAAAAATATATATGTAGAACAAGAGTTGTCGCAGGATATTGAGGGACAAGATTTCAGAGGAGGAATTTTCAAGAGTGAATTCAGAGATAGGTCATTTGAGGATCTTCAGTTGTCTAGTCTACATCCATGTGCTTGTGGAGAAAAGGACCAAGTTGGAGCCTTCAGGATAGAAGGGAATATTTGTGGGGTATAGTGAGACCTCAAAGGCTTACATGATATTTAGACTAGCGCAACGAAAGACAATTGTGAGCAAAGATGTTAAGTTCGAGGAGAACTTGGAATCTAGAAAATCTCATGAGATATTAGCAGTGAAAGAGGATGAAGAGAAACATGCTTTGAAGGATGAGCAACACTCAACAACTTCCAGTTTAGGGAGTTAGACTTCAAGTGGGGAGGAGGAGTTATCCCCATCCAGTTCTTTCAGGAGACCCGGGTGGCTATTGTAGACATTGAGAGATGTTGGTGTGGCTCCTAGGGTGCATTTAGGTAGAGCAAGCCTCTGAGGAAGCTTTTGAACTATATGGTGCTTATGAGTAGAATTATTGATGTTGGGCCTTCTAGTTTTGAGGAAGCGACAAATCAATAGGTTTGGCAGGATGCCATGGTAGAGGAGTACACCTCTATTATGAAGAACAATGTCTGGGACATAGTGTCGAGACTAGAGGGAAAGTCAATTTTGAGTTCTAGGTGGCTCTACAGGATCAAGCATGTTGCAAATGGTGGCATCGATAATTTCAAGGCAAGGTTCATGGTGATAAGTTTCTCCCAGAGAGAGGGAGTGGACCATGAAGAGACATTTGCTCTAGTTGCCAAGTATGCTTCTATTCGAGTTGTTATTTCTATTGCTTCAATTATGAGGTGGATGATTCACAAGATGGATGTGAAGATAACTTTCCTCAATGGAATCGTTGAGGAAGAAGTATATATAGAGCTACCTTATGGATTTCAAGTACATGGGAGGGAGTCTCATGTGTGTAGGATTAAGAAAGACTTATACAGACTCAAACATGCACACAGGGTATGGTATTCCAGGATTGAGGGATACTTGTAGAGTATGGGATTTACCAAGAGTGAGGCAGATCCTAACTTGTAATTCATACTTGTTGGGTATGATCCACTCAACTTGGTGTTGTGCATGGATTATTTGTTTCTTACATGTGTAGAGTAGCTTATAGTAGGGTGCATAAAATTTTTTGCTACAAAGCTTGAGATGAAGGACATTGGCTTGATGCATTATTTCTTGGGGTTAGAGGTATGTCATATATTGGTAGAGATCTTCCTTGGTCAAGGGAAGTACACAATAGACATCTTGAGGAGATTCATGATGGAGGATTGTATATCGATGGCTACACCTATGGTTACCAATCTGAAGAAGGTTTCCACTTCATATTCATAGTTGGCTAATCCTATGATATATAGGCAACTGATAGGGTCCTTGATGTATTTGGTCAACAGTAAGCCAGATATATGTTTTTCTGTGAACACCTTGAGTCAGTTCATGGTGGAGTCGAGGCAGGTGCATTGGATAGCAATGAAGCACATGCTTAGGTACTTGAGAGGTACATTGGAGTATGGATTGAGGTATCTTGGAGGTGATGGAGTGAGGTTGAGGGGATATTCAGACTCGGATTGGGCAAGGAGTGTAGAAGACAGAAAGAGCACCTCAGGTTGTTGCTTCAGTTTCAGATCAACAATGATTACATGGTTCAGTAGAAAACAAACTTTTGTAGCACTTATTTCAATAAAGGTAGAATATATGGCAATGAGTATGGCTAGCAGTGAAGCCATTTGGCTTCACAAATTACTTATAAGTTTATTTGATCAGGAGTTGGAGCCTACAGTGATATACGGTGATAATCAAAGTCGTATCAAAATCTCTGAGAATCCAATATTCCATGATAGGTCCAAGAATATTGAGATCAGGTATCACTTCATATGAGACATGAGCCAGAAGGGGGCAGTCAAGCTTCAATATGTTTCCACATATGAGCAAGTTGCAGATATTCTGACCAAATCCTTGGTTAAAGGGAAGTTTATGTTCTCCGAGGACAAACTTGGAATGGTGTAGAATACCTTCCTCACTAAGAGGGAGTGTTGAAGTTTGTAGCATCAAACAGGTACTTCCGCACAATTCTAAGTGTCTAGACGTGTGGAAGTCATCCAAAGCCTTCTACCTTGATACTTTACTTTAATTAAAAAAATTATTAAAGTAAAGTGATTTTATTAATTAGTTGATTTTATTTAATGAAATGCTAAAGATATTAGCATTAGGGAATTAAATCTTATCCATTGATCTCAAGTTAGGTGAGAAGTAATCTCAACTGTAAATCACTTTGGATATTAGGTTTAGGTCATAACCAATATTATAAAAGCAAGGCTAGGTTAATGAAGGAAGGTCGATTGTTTTGACATAGAGAGCAAAGACAAAAATTTTCTCAAGGAGATCTTGGATAGGTGGAGTAGGGCTTCCATCTAGAGATTAGGTCAGGGAGAAGAGAGAACATAAGAAGTTACAAGTGGGTTTTAGTAGATTGGAGCTACAACATTAGGGTTGTGTCGTACAGAGTTTTCCATACAATATTTGTGCGCGTGTATGCGGGTTTCAGTGGAGATAAGTGTGTATACGAGAAATGCGAGAGTTCAAGATCGCACAACAAACCATGAGTTGCTAGGGTTTGTAGGTGTTGTCTAAAGTTTTCTATATTTATCCGTGGGCCATTTTCCCAATAAGGGAGCCCTTGTAAGCTTTGAATTTATTTGAATGATAAGATTAATTGATGGCCATAATATCTTTGTGTATTGTGTATGAGATTTTGGTTTTCAATATTGCTTCAACTATTTGTTTGAGTTGATTATTCCAATAAGTGTATTATGTTTTGTGAGCTACTAATTTGATTTACAACAAGGAAATCACTAGATAACAAGACACCTAGGTGCTAGAGTAGTGATTTCAACAAAGGGAATAACACTGAATGATGTCGTGCTCTCAAACGTAGCAACCCTATCATACTTGATATGTGCAAAGAAATTGCATTGACATGGGGGCACCATAGTCAAAGGGATTGAAGTATTGGCACTCATAGACACTCTCGATATGGCTTTGAAAATGGTATTCTTAGTGCTCCTTCTACATTGAATGATGTCGTCTTAGTGCTCCTTCTACATTTGATTTACAACAAGGAAATCACTAGATAACAAGACACCTAGGTGTTAGAGTAGGGATTTCAACAAAGGGAATAACACTAAATGATGTCGTGCTCTCAAACGTGGCAACCTTATCATACTTGATATATGCAAAAAAATTGCATTGATATCGGGGCACCATAGTCAAAGGGGTCGAAGTATTGGCACTCATAGACACTCTCGATATGGCTTTGAAAAGGGTAGTCTTAGTGCTCCTTCTACATTCATCAGAGTGCACCTTGGAGAAAGTGTATTTCTTGCTATCATTGTTGTTAACATTAAGAATGGTGAATGCAGTAGGGTAAGTCGATTTACTTAGATTTATCCTACTGATATTAACACTTTGAATGGTTGCCAATTCCTAGAGCCAATTGTTGAAACTCTACATTTAACAGATGAATTAAGAGCCTATAACCTCCAATGAAACTCATATGTTTCGATACCTTCTTCAAAATGACTACCATCGATGGTAAAATGCTTGCAACCAATGGAAAATAAAAAACTAGTGTTTGGGGATATATCTGAAACCTTTTGGATTTTCATCTCATTAGCCCTGGAATCATCTTCCTCATTTATGGGTTTGATGTCTATGCTCCCAAACAAACATGGTATGGCTTTGCTCCAGTTTTGCATCTTTGTCCTGAAAAAGCCAACTAAATGGTCATTCCAAACAACCAACGAGCCATTCCAATGATTATACTACACTATTGAGTGACTCTACTACTAAAGTGACTGTAATGGTAGTTGCAATGAGTGAGTATGTTGTTGTTCTTCCTCTAAATGAGGAAGAGGTAAAGCAGGTCTGCTTCCACCTGAGGAACAAAGAGGCACACATGTCACCTAAAGGATGATGAGATACAATGAGTAAACAAGTGTAATCTCTGATTTGTGGTTGAACTAATAATCTCCCTCTCCTCTTTGTGTCTTCTCCGCCCCATTGTGTTTGTGCAAATTCATTATTAAGAGTCATGTGTGACGCTTAGTCATTCACATCGAGATCATTACAAAAGAGGGTCCTCCTCCTTAGCACATTAGATTTATCAACAAGGAAGGATTTTGAATTACAAAGCTTTAACATGATCTTCAAAATGGAGATGCCCATAGCGGCCTTTGTAGATTATATCCTTTTTTCTTTTTCTTTTTTTCTATCGACAACGAAGGTTCCAGAGGAAAAGGGTCAGTTCTTTTCAACATGCTTGGGAATAACTGTACGATATGTTCACACAATGTGACATGTAATGAAGTTTAATCGATAGATAATATTTTTAAAATTAAGGTGAAATTAAATCAATAAAACCAAAATAAGATATATTTTAACTTCACATTTTTGTTGGAAATGAAATGCTTTTTTACATGTAGATTAGTATGTTTGTTGTTCAATTTGAGGTAAAGTTCCTTAGTTTTTGGTGAAAGTGGTGAGAATTAGCAATGGACATTTGGAACATGGACTTTGGTTTAGTTGAGATTAGTGGTTTCGTCGAAAGGATGTAGCCTTATGGCGCGTATTGGGTTTGGATCCATATCCATATGGAGACATTGATAGAGATTCTGACTCTAAAGCTAACTTTAGTGAGAACATTGAGTTGCACTTTATTACATATTTTCCACTGCATGAAAGTGTTTAAAATAATCCTTCAATTGGAATATTTATAAGCTATATTTTCATTGATAAGAAAGACTTATATATTAATGATAATAGAAACACAAAGTGTCATGTTATATAATTAAAATTCTTTATATGGTTTTTTATATCCTCAAATAAATTACAATTTTTAACAGTAAGAAACATTATGAATGTAATTGATATGTCAAGAAAATTGCAAGTAATAATAAATAAATACATAATTATGATATGTAATTGATATGTTATGAACACAATATATAATAATAAATGTAAATACATTACAAAATATAAATAATAACAAATAATCAAGAGTTAATGATTAATAATGGAGAGACACCTCCCTGATGAAAGGTCGTATCTCTTCATGAAAGGGAACCCCTGCATGGGTATATAAGACCCTCATTCTCATTGTAATCAACATCTCATCTATTCATTATCTTATACATTTATATAATATTTACTATCCTTTAATGGATTATTGTGTACTATTCTATTTATATTGGATATTCTCTGTGTAAGCGAACCTTTGTTCGTCTCATTTGGTATCAGAGCGAGTATGATCTTGGCCATTCACCACACTTATCTAGACTTTGTTTCGATCTGGCTTTGGCCAACCCCATAGTTTCAGAGTTTATCTGAGAAATCCTGGTCTTTGACCACCAACCAAGCCTTTGACCATTTAAATATAAAATTACATTGAAGAAATAAACCGTTTCCATTGAAGCTTGAAGAAATAAAAAATTGTTGTGAAGAAAATCAAAGTTCCGCTGCAAAATCGAAGAAACCAAATATACGAAGTCAAATTAAGGAAAAAAAACAATAACAAAAAAAACTAGTTGAAAAATACAATTACCTGAAAAAAAATAAAATTCGTTGTTTGTATTGCCGCCAATGATTTCTATCCGTACAATCCGCAAGATCTTGACAAATAATTGCTTTGACTGTACAACCACTAATTTTATTAAAGACAATACACTCGTTGTTGTATGCTTCCCACTGGTCATTCTCTGTTATGAATCAACAAACAAAAGGTGATTCCACTGCCAATTTGTTGAACCGATACTGCTTCCGTACACAGCTCGTACATTCCAAAATCAGCGTTGCCTTAATCGCTAGTTCCGTACATATGTTGTAGCTACTGTCATCTACAAATTTTTTTGGTCTGTACAATCCGATCCGTACAACCATCAAGCCTATCTAAACGCCACCATCATATACACTATTAATATTAGTTTGGAACCTTAATTAGAAGTTACTAGAACAAATTAAAAGCTTAAAAGACGAAAGAAAGGAGAATCTAGAATAAAAAAATAAAGACGACAATTTATAAGATAAGGAAGAGCTTTTACGTTTAAAACGAAATAATCATAAATTACTAACACAAATTAAAAAGCTTAAGCATGATAAGAAGTCTTTACAAGGAGAGCTAGATTGCAAAACATCAATATTCGATAAAGAAACAATGATTGAACCTATGGAACTAGAGAAGTCTTTAGATGTAAAAATCCCAATTCCGGATAAAGGAATTAATACACACCCAGTCAACCTTAAAACTCAAAATGATGTAAATCTAGTTGATGTAAAGAGGTCTTCAAATGTTGAAGTAGAAACAATCCAAGGGTATGAAGAAGACTCAATTCCAAAAGTTAATCAAGAAAAAACTACAAGTATATGAAGTAAAGATCAAGTTGCAAGGATGCCTTATCGACATCCTAATCACAAAATTCGATACTTCAGCCAATCAATGTATCAATAGAAACAAATGACCGATATGTTGAAGACTATTACTTCCAATACAAGTGGTGCTCAAAGTAGAAGCTATCATGGGAGTCGAAATACATCAAATTATTTCCAAGAACCTTATAAATGTTCAATTCTGCAGAAGATCGAATTAGGGTGGGCAAACTCCTTTACAATTCGACAGTCCTGCTCAACGCTTAGAAGATCCTATCATTTCAAGTCCTCAACGCTCACTAATTCAGGAATAGAGAATCAAGAGACAATTATTACAAGCCAGAGCAAGAGATAAGTGTTCCATAAGTATGCTTTGAGGACAAAACATTTTTAAGGGGAAGGTAATGTTTTTTTTTTTGACAGAAACGGTTAATGTTTTATATTAAAAAACAGTGGGGAAACCACTGCGTTCGTTACATCTGAAATTTTTCTTGGTAATTCAGAGGGACAAACCTAACTGAACTAAAACATAAAGAAGCTTGGAAAACCATACTATTTCAGTGACCTGGTTCTACTGCGGGTCATTACATCCTTTATGACTTGAAAGTTTTTTTTTTTCCTTTTTGACACGGTCTGCCATTCTTTGCTTTGATGAGATTGGCTTTCCTTCGGTCGTAGAGGGCCTTCTTCATCTGCTAAGTCGGCCCAGCTTGAGATCTGGTGTTCAGGCTGAGATATGCTTGTCATTATGGTTGGATCATTTTCTGCCTGGGCCTTCCCCTTGGGATTTTTAGGGGAAGGAGGCTCTTGCTCCCGAACAGAGGTGACTTGTTCCGTTTTCTGTGGTACAATCTCCGTGTCTTCATCGCTTGGGGTATCATTAGCCGGTTCTATGCTTTGATGCTCAGGAAGAGCTCCTACCCACCATGTGGGTTTGTGTTGATTCTTTGGGTTTCTGTTTTTCTCAGGGAGTTTATGACAGTTGCTGGCTAAGTGCCCTGTTTCAAAACAACTTCTGCACCTAAAATGAAGATTCTCATAGTCGAGCTTCTGCGTCCAAGAATAATTATTCCCTTGAAGAGTGATTTGGCTGGGAATCCTTTACTGAAATCCATCTCTACACAGATCCGTGCATAGGTAGTGAAGCCCCATTTAGTTTCCGGACTGCTACTATGAAACTTGCCAAGAGCATTTCCAATATGGATGAGAGAAGAATCACCCCAAAAATGAATAGGCAGGCTAGGGAGCCTTACCCACACGGGGGTCGTAGGGATGGAAGCTGAGGAGGGGTCGAAAGAAGGGGCCCAGAGCTGCACAGACAGACCTGACCTACCCCAGAACCAAGGCCCAGAACTGTAGATCAAATCTCTATCCTTTGCAGAGGCAAAAATCACTACGAAGAAACCTTTTACATAAGGGTGAACATGAGCTTCCTCTTCGAGGAGGGGAGTCCATTCTGAAGCAATCCAAGAATGCAGATCCGCCAGGCAAGGCCAGAGGCTGTTGAACCTGCAAAACAAAGCATTAGATCTAAAGAAACCTTCACGAACCGCTGCTTTCTGAGGTACATGGATCACTGGATCTGGGGCTTCACGGACCACAGGAGAAAAGCCAGAAGTGCGGCCTTGACAGACCGCGTCTTTGAAGGAGGTCGGAGAGGGTATCGACGGAACAACAGAGGACGAGCCTGTCACTGTTGCTAGAGACGACTGAACGAAGGAGGGAGGAGCTCCAGACGGGGAGCCAGAGGGGTCGCCCGAGCGTCGAACAAAGGAGAGTCTGGGGGGAGAGTCCGGGGGAGGGCCAAGCTCTCGCGAAGGAGCAGGCAGAGCTACGGAGGAGGCCGCCGCCATCTCGTGTAGGGTTTTTGTCCCTAATGTTGCTCCCTATTTTTTTCTAAAGGGAAGGTAATGTTATGAACACAATATATAATAATAAATGTAAATACATTACAAAATATAAATAATAATAAATAATCAAGAGTTAATGATTAATAATGAAGAGACACCTCCTTGATGACATGTCACATCTCTTCATGAAAGGGCACCCCCGCGTGGGTATATAAGGTCCTCATTCTCATTGTAATTAACATCTCATCTATTCATTGTCTTATACATTTATATAATATTTACTATCCTTTCATGGATTATTGTGTACTGTCCTATATATATTGGATATTCTCTGTGTGAGCGGACCTTTGTACGTCTCAAGTTTCTTAGTTTTTGGTAAAAGTGGCGGGAATTAGCAATGGATGTTTGGAACATGGACTTTGGTTTAATTGAGATTACTGGTTCCGTTGAAAGGATGTAGCCTTATGGTGCATATTGAGTTCGGATCCATATCCATATGGGGGACATTGATAGAGCTTTTGACTCTAAAACTAACTTTGGTGAGAACATTAAGTTACACTTTATTACATATTTTCAACTACATGAAAGTGTTTAAAATATCCCTTCAATTAGAATATTTATAAGCTATATTTTCTTTGATAAGAAATACTTATATACTAATGATAATAGTAACATTTTTCTTATATATTAACTATAATAAGAAATGCTTATATATTAATGATAATAAAAACCTAAAATATCATATTATATAATTAAAAGAATACAATTCTTTATATGGTTTTTTTATATCCTCAAATAAATTACAATTTTTAATAACCAGAAACATTATAAATGTCATTGATATGTGAGGAAAAAATTGCAAAATTTTAACCACAACCTTTTTCTCATTCCTTGAGTTTCTTTGCTTTAATCTTCATCCTTTCCTCTTCCCAATGAATACACGAGCACATCACTGGATAGCTTTTAAAACTCAATAGAAATGTATTAACTAAATGCTTTTATTGATGAAATTAAAAAATTTCCATTGTTTTCATGAGAGAAAAGGTGTTTAGAGATCTATATGTCAAAGTACAAGTAATGGCATATAACACAATTATAATGAACTATACGATCCTGTCACCAATATGAAATCTAACCAATAAAGGTGAGGTTTCTATCACATTTAACTAAGTTTAATTCATGTAGTTGAGTTGAGAGGAGAAGTGTTTTCTTCATCATTACCATCTTATTCTTCAATGAACCTATTTGAAAAGTTGCTTCTAGTAATTTTTAGATAAAACTATAGTTCATGTAGTTGAGAGGAAAAGTGTTTTCTTCCTCATTACCATCTTATTCGAACTTATTTGAGAAATTGTTTCTAGTAATTTCTAGATAAAAGTATAGGGTATATACATGAGAGTGCAAAGTGCCCATCCCTAAACTATGGAGTATGTATATGAAAGTGCAAAGTGTTCAATAATAAACTATGCAAGTACATCATTTTTTATTTTAATGGGATATGTACATGAGAGTGTAAAGTGATTAATAATAAACTATGGAAGCATATCATTTTTTATTTTAGTGGAAGCAAGACAAAATATGTCTCTTTATTATTACAACTAAAATTAGGCCATAAATCATTACAAAGCTATTTATCAAATTTTCTAGCCACCTCCTTCACCACTTATCGATTTAGCAAGCAAATCAAATGAACACATATCAGTCCACTTATCGATTTAGCAAGCAAATCAAATGAACACATATCAGTAGGTAACATGGGAAGAAAATGTCAAGCTTATGGAATAAATTGCAATAATTTCTGTCAAAAAAAATCCCCCCCTTAAAGAAGCTGGAAAATTTGTTAGCCCAAAGATCTCGAGGCTAGTTATTTGGGCTCATGCTCATGTCCTTGTATATTCAAATAATTGCAACGTGTAAATACATAAAAAACAAACATCATACATCATATTTAGAAAAAATCCTATCACATAGACAATCAACCTTACAATATTTTTTAAATATTTGATCCTTACAATATTCTTTAAATATTTGATCCTTTATTAAAATAAGAACATCCCCAAATTGCTTCTTCATTTTCATTTTTATTCAGTGGATATAAAAGATATTCTAATCCTAGATAAACATCATATATTGTATTTTTAATAAAATCTTATGCTTTCCTAAACTTTGATTCTAATCTTGTTTTAAAATCTATAATTAACTATATTTAGACAAACATAATTATATTTACCAGGAAAAAATAATTTCCATGTAATATTTACCACAACTACTCCAAATCACATGAGTACAGTCACTGCTATGAATACAATCACTGTAGTTAATGGATGCGTGTTTTGTGATTTGATGGAGGTCACGAGGACAATGCCAAAATGAGTACAATCATTGCTATGATACAATCACTGTAGTTGATGGATGCGTGTCCTTTGATGTGATGGAGGTTGAGAGAAAAAGGTCAAAAAGACTTCAAATTATGATAGCGGAGGTCCTCCCATGAGGGGAAAGCACACAAAGTGGCTGTACACGGGCTGGAATTTGAAACCAGATCGCCTGTTAATGACGGTTTGAACAATTTTGTTAACCGTATAAAGCAATTTACTTAACTTTCATGACAGTTTTCCTGTATTTCGGACTGTATTCGACCGCCAAAATGCCTCGTGACGGGCAGTTTGGCCGTAAAATTCCATCCTTCCCTCCTCGTCCAATCACGGACCGGGCGGCAATTTCACAGAGGGACGAAATCGCCGGTCATCACGTAAACGGATACGATGGCTACAGGGCATTCGCAGATCTGCAGCGGCAAGTACCCGCTGTAAATCCATGGAAAAAACAGACAATTCCGATGGTCTTGCAGGAGCTGAGTTGCTGTGTGTTATTGCAAAAAGGCGGGATAGTGGTGTCGTTCTATAGTCGAGAGTCGAAATCATTTTCGCGTGGAAATCTGAGGAAGGCTTACCAGTACCACAACCATTCGCATTTGCGCTCCAAGAAAATGTACGGGAGAACTTTCCGGGTGGCCTATTCGATGAGCTGGATTCTCAGACCAACGAACAAAGGACCTAGTTTTTATTTTTTGTTGGGTCCATTCACCAGCTGCACAGGACATGTTTTTGGTTAATTTTATGAAAGCGGTATTGGGAAGAGAAGGGTCTCAATAGTTATGCACAGGTTGGTGTAGATTGGGGGTGTCGAGTACAATGTGGGATGATATAGCTTCTACCCATCACTACAAAAGTATGGAAAACATTGCCTGAGATTGCATAAAATAAAGAACTTCAGAGCAGGAGATTAGACCCAGATTCAGACAATGGAGGCTAGTGCTGGTATGATTGCAGGTTCTCACAAGAGAAACGAGCTGGTTTTGATTCGCCATGACGCAGAAGTTGGTGTAAGTTTATTGTATTGCATTTGAGTAATTTTCTAGAATTTCTCTTTTTGCTATATTGGATCCAGCATTTGGGCTTGCACCCACTTGGACTTGCACAAGGAATGATACTTAGATTGCTAGCTGATTCCTTTCACTTGTTAAGATCTGAGCAATGGAAAGCTTAGCATTGAAGCATTAAACTTTCTGCTGCTTCTGTAGAGTTTGAGATTGTTCTTCTACTGTTTGGAAACACATCTGGTCCGTCTTTTTGTTGGGTATTGACCAGTGATGACGCTGGATCACAGTTTTTGGAACCGGACTTGTAAAGGGGCATTACGTTTTAGTTTTATCAGAGTACCCACTTCGGATTTTCGCTTGAAAACAGCCCTATATCATAACGTGTTCTAGGGAACCCGTGGTAGAGACTGGGTTTGGGGGTGCAATTGAGAAATAGCACTGCATTAATTTTTTTTTGCCCGAGAATGCCTTGGCAAAAATATGGTTGTTGGGGTCCTAGATGGCCAACCCGAACTGAGCTGAGTCATTAACCAGAATATAAATAAACATAATAAGCTGACAATGCAACTTAATCAGAAAGGAACAACAATCGCAATTACTCGAGATAGTACAAATGTAGTATAAACCCAAATCAGCTTTCTCTTATGGTATTCAATACAATGCTGATATGATACAAGAGTTCAGATTTTATAGATCAGGTCCATAACTTAAAGACTAAGCAATGGTTGACTAGGTCAGAACCCTAGCAGGATCAGGTATTAGGTTATCAATGGTCTCTCTGATTTGTTAGAGCAACGCAGAGAAGAGTAGCTGAAGTTGTAAATTTGATTTTTCAATTTTCTTTTTGGTTTGTGTAATTGAGAATGAGTGGTTATTGGTATGCAGCCGAAGCCTTTGAAGCACTCGAGCAGCCAAGTATGCCAGATCTGTGGAGATAATGTTGGTTTTACCGCAGACGGAGAGCTCTTTGTGGCGTGCAATGAGTGTGCGTTCCCAGTTTGCAGGCCTTGCTATGAATACGAGCGTATGGATGGAAACCAGTCTTGCCCTCAATGCAAGACCAGATACAAGAGGCATAAAGGTCAGCGGATACATTTTTGTTGTTTTGGCGTTTAGCAAGTCATTGAAGCCCCACATTGCACAAAGATATACCGCACAGATAATGGTGACATTTTTACAGGTCTGGGATATTGGCATTATATTCCAGTTTGATGCAGATCAACTACCTTCTACAGACCAAATCAACAGAACAGAAAAAACTCCAATTTATCTCATTATTTCTTACACCAAATACACAGTCTCTCCAGGTTACAAGGTTAGCACACAGGTCTGACAATGGTGTCTAGCCAATAACCTAACCCATAGGTCCACTATCACTCTACCCAGCGTCTCCTCTTTTTCCCAAAAAAAACCGCTTTTCCTTTACCAAATCTACTCACTAAGAACCCCCCTGCTTCCCTCCCATGCGAGCAGTTACAGTTTATTTTAGCAACCTGCAAATATCTTAATTTTCTCAATTAACAGCTGGCTAAACTTTAGCTAACAACTTCCAAGACTCAGTACTGGAGGATCCACACATTTATGGAGCTGTAGCGCATCACAGTTGCTTGTCAAATAGTATTGGGTATCAATTGATAGCTGTCTCTGATATTGGGTGTTTTGCTGCAGGGAGTCCAAGAGTGGAAGGTGACGAGGAAGAAGATGATGTCGATGATTTGGAGAATGAATTCAACTACACTCACGGTGGAAGAGTTGACAGGCAACAGAGGGCAGAAGCAATGATGCAGTGGCAGATGCATGGGCGAGGGGAGCAGATTGATTCAGTTACCTCTTCGAGACAGGATCCTCAGACTCCAGTTCCTCTTCTCACCAACGGTCAACTGGTACAGTTTCTAGTAACTCAGGAGAGCACTGCACTAACATTCTCCATTGTCTGCATCTGCTGTTGGCATTGGAACCTGATTGGTGACTGCTTTGGTGATTATTGGTTTATAATTATAATCAATTTAACTTGTATGGATTGTAATTGTAATTATAATTGTAATGCCTTGTGGCAGGTCTCTGGGGAGTTGCCAGATTTTTCCCCTGAGCACGTAAAAGTCACTGGCAGTGGAGATGGAAAGCGTGTTCATCCAGTCCCTTATGCTGATCCCAATCAACCAGGTATTTGAATTATTTATGCAATATCAGTGAGCTTGGCTAATTATAGGATTGGATCTTAAACCAAGTATATAACAGCATAGTATTGAATTGGTCTTGGGACTTCACTGGACAACTATGTTCAGTTGGGGTTTGAATTGGATTTCATAAACCACTTAGATATGAATGCTTTCTGTGGCTCTAATGATGTTTTTTTACAGTTCAAATAAGGATTGTGGACCCTTCCAAGGACTTGAATTCTTATGGAGTTGGAAATGTGGACTGGAAAGAAAGAGTAGAGAGCTGGAAGCTTAAACAAGAGAAAAATATGCTTCAAATGACGAGTGGTGGTAGATATGCTGATGGCAAAGGGGACATGGAGGGCACTGGTTCCAATGGGGAAGACCTACCTATGTATGCTACTTGTCACAATTCAGAGGAGCAATTTCTGTAACTGATACTTGCTTTAAGATTCAGTCTAAGATTATGATGCTTCTTTGTTGAATTTTCTCTACTTAATCTCAATTTTCTGGAGTGATGATAGTAGATACTTACGATATTTATTTTAATAGTAGATTTTCTTGTATTGATTGGTGTCTCTATATGTGTGCCAGGTCTTAGATTTTCTTGAATTGATTGGTGTCTGTCTGTGTGCCAGGGTTGACGATGCACAACAACCGCTGAATAAGATTGTGCCTCTTCCTCCGTCCAAGCTTACTCCATACAGGATTGTGATTATTCTTCGGCTCATAATCTTGGGGTTTTTTTTCCAATACCGAGTATCAACGCCTGTTAATGATGCATATCCACTTTGGTTGGTCTCAGTGATATGTGAGGTCTGGTTTGCTGTGTCATGGATTCTTGACCAGTTTCCTAAATGGATACCCATTAATCGAGAAACCTATCTTGACAGGCTTTCTTTGAGGTTAGTTTTTCATCTTGAACATTACAAATAAATTAATAATCTCTGCCACATAACTTCAAATGTGGCTGTATCACTTTTAGGATTCTATACAAGAAGCTACTCATTTACGGTTGTTAAAGCAACCATCATGTGTATTATAGGAACCTTGTGGGTGAGATTTGAATTTCCTCCTTTTCAATTTCACAGGTTTAATAGAGAAGGAGAGCCATCTCAGTTGGCCGGTGTTGATATTTTTGTCAGTACAGTGGACCCTCTAAAGGAGCCTCCTCTCGTCACAGCAAATACTGTTCTGTCTATCCTTGCCGTGGATTATCCTGTTGATAAAGTTTCATGCTATGTTTCTGACGATGGAGCAGCAATGTTGACTTTTGAAACCCTTTCAGAAACTTCAGAATTTGCAAGGAAGTGGGTGCCATTTTGCAAAAAGTACAGTATCGAGCCCAGGGCTCCAGAAGCCTACTTTGCCCAGAAGATTGATTATTTGAAGGA